>VUQH01081915.1:0-15386 GCA_015106775.1 Etroplus canarensis | reverse complement strand
CTGCCCTCTCTCCTAGACATCGCCATACCTCCACAGGTATGTTATCTGGACCAACTGCCTTTCCACTCTTCATCGCTGCCCTCACTTCCTCCTTACTAATACTCTGCACTTTCTTATTCACCATCTTCCCTCTCTCTGCCCTCCCCTCTCTCTCATTTTCCTCATTCATCAGCTCCTCAAAGTTCTCAGTTAAAACTTGAAATCTCCAAAAAACTGACTTGATAAAATGTATAAAGTTAAAAAAAAGAAAAAAAAACAAAAAAAAACCACACACACACACACACACACACACACACACACACAGAAATGATCCGAAAGCCTTTTCTACTTCAAGTAGAAACTAATTTCAGGAGCATTCTGTAAATATATAATAATTATAATAATATTGAACTTTTTCAGTTTTATTTTTCAGAAACAAATTGCTGATGCCATCTTCTCAACACACTCTCTTCACTCGTTAAAACATTTCCCTCCCTATCCTTAATCGTCCTAATCTGCTACACATCCTTTTCTCCTTCCTTGGTGTCCAGCCTCACATACAACTCACAGAATACCCTGATTAATCCTATTTTCTGACTATTAATTAAATAAACTTCATGGTGTATTGATTATGATTTTAAACTAGCAAATGAACACATACACTCATCAGCAAAGTGTTTACTGAGGTCACAGAGCAAGGGAGGCCAGTGTCATTATCCAATAGACTTCAACAGTAAATGGAAAGAATGCAGCTAGTCCCAGGTTGGACCCCTTTTACCCTTCAGAACTGCCTTCATTTTTAATGGCATATATTCAACAAGGTGCTGCAAACATTCCTCAGAGATTCTGATTCCATACTGACATGACAAATCTGCAGTTGCTGCAGATTTTTAGCTACACATCCATGACAAGAATGTCTCATTCCACCACATCCCAAAGGGGCTCTATTAGATCTGGTGACTGTTGAGTCCACTTGAGTACAGTGAACTCATTATCATGATTGGAAAACCAGTCTTTGTGAAGCAGTGCATTGTCCTGCTTGAAGCAGCCATCAGAAGATGGGTACACTGTGGTCATAAATGGATTGGCACAGTCAGCAGCAACACTCAGGTAGGCTGTGGCATTTAAATTAGTGCTGAGGGGACCAAAGTGTGCCAAAAATATATCTCCCACACCATTACAGCGAGAACTGTTGACCCAAGACAGGATGGATCCATGCTTTCATGTTATTTACACCAATGGCTGATCCTACCATCCAAATGCATCAGCAGAAATCGAGACTCATCAAATGACGCAACAGTTTTCAAGTCTCCTATTCCCCAGGTGTAGACATAAAGCTCTTCTACAATGGGAGGGTTGTATCTAGGAGGGCATCAGGTGTAAAATCTATACCAATCACCTATATGGATTCATCTGCTGTGGTGACCCCCTTGGGAAAAAACAAGGGAGCAGCCAAAAGGTCCTACTGTTCAATTTTGGTGAGCCTGTAAGAACTGTAGCCTGAGTTTCCTGTTCCTAGCTGATGGGAGTGGCACCCAGCGTGGTCTTCTGCTGTTGTACCTCATCTGCTTTGAGGTTTATGCATTCAGAGATGCTCTTCTGCATTCCTTGCTTGTGATTAGCGGTTATTTGAGTTACTGTTGCCTTCCTATCAGCTCAAAGCAGTCTGGCCATTTTCCTCTGACATCAACAAAGCATTTTCACCCAGAGACCTGCCCCTCACTGGATAAAGCAGCTGACTGTTTAGATATCTGCATTATTAAGCTGTTGAACATTATACCTAATGAAGTGGCTGGTGAGTGTATAGTCAGTGGTTGTGGAGCGTAAACTTTCTGGCTTATGAAGTAAGGAAAGCCAGAAAAAGTTTAAGGTTCCAACATGATGCTTTTAAAAACGAGCCACCTTTGCATTTAGCGTAGCCAGTGGAATCTCACACAAAAACGTATCCACTTCACCTTCACAAAGATTGCTGAAACAGCTGAAAAAAGGTGTATTTAACAAACTACAGAAAAATTTTGGAGCCTAGTCTGTGGTGTTGTTGAGTTGCCTGTAGCTGATCTGTTTAGCAAACTGACTGTACCTTTCAGCTGCTCAGTTTATATTTCCCCCATGGGTCGCCACAGCGGATTAATCCGCATTTGGTAAAGGTTTTACGCCGGATGACCTTTCAGGCGCAACCCTACATGGTGAGAGGGGCTTGTGTCCCCCACCTGGAGTCGAACCAGGGACATTTCGCTTGTAAGGCTAATGTGTAAACAGTACACTACCAAACTTAAACTCCTCGAATCCAAAAGGTCAGAAAGAAACAAAGTTCACTTCTGTCTGGTGCGCAGCCTCGATTATCTGAAACCAGCCAGAGAAACTGAAAGTTAGCTTCCACTCATTACAGACATTACCTCCACCTCCACCTCTGGACTGCTGCTGGTTGTAGCTGTTGTTGTAGCCGCCGCCGCCTCCTCCTCCTCCTCCTCCTCTGCTTCCTCCTCTCGGATGCTCATTCCAACATTTCTCGCCGTAACGACAGCGGCCCTGAAGGAAAAAGTTGCAGACTGGCATCTCCTCACTTGTCTGAAGACGTTTCTCTGCGCTCCAGACTGCGCTGACGCTCAGCTGTGTTTTCTGAACGAGGACAGGCCTCTGTCGCGCGAGATTTACGTCAACGCTCAGTATACGTTCACAAGGACACCACGTGGTCATTTTACTGTTCGGCGTCGGTCTAAATAAAATAAAATTAAATAAAATTAAATAAAATAAAATTGAGTAAAATGAAATAAAATAAAATCTGTCAAGAAGGTGAAGTCTGTCTCACTAAACTGATAAACACTAAAAGTAAGGATATTTTCAGTATTTTAAATTTTTTTGTATTTAGTTTTGCAAGTTCTCAACGTCATTTCAGTTAGTTTTTAATTCTGTAAAAAGGCTTATTTGTCCATCTATCTGGTTTCTTCCGTTATCTTACTCATGTGGGCCAGTGGCGCAATGGATAACGCGTCTGACTACGGATCAGAAGATTCTAGGTTCGACTCCTGGCTGGCTCGGTATTTTCTTTTTTTGTTATAAAATGATTTTCACATTCACCTTACAAATGAAAGGTCCCAGGTTCAGCTCAAGGTGAGGAAACAAGCCTCTCTCACCATGGAAGGTTGCATCGGGAAGGACATCCGGTGTAAACCCTCTGTCAAATTATCACTGTGGTGACCCCTTGAGAAAAACTACGAGGGAGCAACTGAAGTTATGTATCCCGTTCAGGGTTATGGGGGTTGCTGTAGTCCATCCCAGCTGTCATAAGGTAAAGCAGGGTACATCCTGGACAGATCACCAGTCCATCACAGAAAAACAGACAGCCACACACACCTACACTCAATTTACAGTTTCCAGTTAACCTGAACCTTTTCCATGTCTTTGGACTCTCAGAGGAAGGCCAGAGAACCCACGCATGCATGGGGAGGACATGCGAACCTCACACAGAAAGGCCCAAGCTGGCCAACTGGTGGATTTGAACCTGACAGCGCAACTCACCACACCACCATGCTGCCAGTTTTTCTTCCTGTGGTCCAAAAAATGAAATAGTACAAGGCAGTCAGCCATCACGCCACAAACAAACAATGATTGAACTGAATAGAACAACACCATGAAAATCAAATAGTTCCTTCAGCTTTCTACAATCCCAATTCTAAAAAGGTTGTAAAAATATGTGTAAAATATGAATAAAGACACAATAAAAATGATTTGCATATCTCATAAACCAGCATTTTATTCACAAAAGAACACAGAAAACATGTCAAATGTTGAAAGTGAGACATTTTACCATTTCACAAAAAATAGCAGCATGTCTCAAAAAAGTTGAGGCAAGCACAACAAGCACAAAAGGCTGGAAAAGTAAGTGGTACTAAAAAGAAACAGCTGGAGGAACATGTTGCAACTAATGAAGCTAATTGGCAACAGGCCAGTAATGTGACTGGGTATAAAAAGAGCACCTCAGAGTGGAAGCGTTTCTGAGACGTAAAGATGGGCAGAGGTTCAGGAAACTGCAAAAAAAACTGCATCTACAAATTGCTGAGCAATTTCAGAATACTGCTCTTCAACATAAAATTGAAGAGCATAAAATTGAAGAGCAGCACCCAATATTTGTGACATTTCTGTGCACAAATATTGGGTGCTGGTGATCTTCGTGGCCCTCAGACCACACTGCATTGCAAACAGGCATGATTCTGTCACAGAAATACTTGCATGGGCTCAGGAACACTTACAGAAATCATTGTCTGTGAACACAGTAGGCCATGCCATCCACACATGCAAGTTAAATCTCTATCATGCAGAGAGAAAGCCATATATGAACATGATCCTGAAACACTGCTGTTTTCTCTGAGCCAAAGCACATCTAGAATTGACAGGAGAAGTGGAAAACTGTTCTGTGATTATATGAACCGAAATTTGAAATTCTTTTTGGAAATCATGGACTCTGTGTCCTCTATATGGGAGAGGGACCAATGCTCGTTATGAGCACTCATTTAAAAACCCTGCATCTCTGATGGTATGGGGGTGCATTAGATCCTTTTGTACTTGCAACTTGCACATCTGGAAAGACACCATCAATGCTGAAAGGTATATACAAGTTTTATATGACATCTTTTTCAAGGAAGGCCTTGCATATTTCAGCAAGACAATGCTAAACCACATACTGCAGCTATTACAACAGCATGACCTCACAGTCGAGGAGTCTGGGTGCTGGACTGGCCCTTTCACCACCTGAAAACTTTTTTTGCATCATGAAACACAAAATACAACAAATAAAACCCAGGACTGTTTAATAAGTGAAATCCTATAGCAGACAAGAATGGGAGAGCATTCCTCTCTCAAAGATCCAGCAGCTGGTCTCCTCAGTTCTCAGATGGTTATGGACTGATGTTAAAAGAAAAGAGGATGCTACACAGGCGCTGTCCTAACTTCTTGTTTTTAGATATGTTGCTTTCATCAAATTCAAGATAGGCTCGTATTTTTCATGAAACAGTAAAATGTCTCAATTTCAACATTTGAAATATATTGGTTTATGAGATTTACAAATCATTGCATTGTTTTTTCTTTTATATTTTACACCTAGTCCCAACCTTTTTGGAACTGAGTTTGTACAACAACCACAAAGACAATAAAACAAGTAAATAATATGGCAAATACATTCAGTTATAAAATATCATCAGTGACATAGATATATCATTTAAGGCAATGTCACATCTATCAACAGTCTTCACAATACCAATGTGCTCTTTCTTGTACTGTAGGCTTTTCTGAGAGCATCATTTCCTAATTATACTCAGGAATTAGGGAGTAACAGTTGGAGGTTTTAAAGGAAAGAAAATTAAGCTGTCCTTTAGGCAAGGGCATGATTTTATGAACCTTGTCAGGTTTACTCAGAGTTGTATTTTCTGCATGAGAGGGCACACCAAAAGGCACGCCTTTGGAACTTATCTCCACCTGTAATCACAGCCTGTACCTCAAAATAATGTGTAATTAAGATGCAAGAAGGCAAAATATCTCTGTTATTTCCTCTAAACTACCCCAAATGTACTCATTGCATAAAAATACTTAAAACCTACACTTGTTGCTGCTTTGTTCAGTTGTACCTACCTGTACTGGTAAGTATTTTAGATAAGGAAATTGCACCCCAAATTCAGAAAAAAATACACAATAATGTCGAGAAATTAATAAGTCCGTTAAACTACAAATTACAGCTACAGCATGGTGTGTAATAATGAAGACGAGGGTAATTTAGTGTTTGTAACATTTTAGAAATGAATGACATTTGCACAAACTCTAACTAAACTCCAGAATACACAGCAAAATTTCACTCTTTTGTGTGATCTAGTATTTCAGTTTTTGTATAATAATAACAACAAGAAAGAGTGTATTTTGCCCCAGTCTTAAAGGTGAACAGTGAACAATTTTGGAGTTATGGATTATTTATAGTCTGCGAACACTGAGAAAAGATCTAATTCAGTGTAATGGAAAACACCTGTGTGCATGTAGGTGCATGAGAAAAGACAACCAGCCCTGTACACTGGTCTGGAATTTGGTGTGTATGCATATACTATAGGGACAAAAGTAGTGAGCTTCATATCTTAATCATTGAATCCAGGTGTTTCATTCAGTCCCTTTTCCACAAGTGTATAAAATCAAGCTCCTAGCCACGCAGTCTGCCTTTACAAATGTGTGGGAAAAATAGGTTGTTCTAAAGAGCTCACTGAAATACAGCATTTTACTGTAATAGGATGTCACTGTTTGCAACAAGTCAATCCCTGAAATTTCTTCCTTCCTAATCACAATGCAATCAACTGTAAGTGGTTTTATTGCACAGCAACTCAGCCATTTAGTGGCAGACCATGTAACCTCTGAGGTTACTGAGTCAGCAGAGTGAATGGCAACCCCTCTCTGTAGAGAGGGGTTGCTGAGTGCTGAGGCACATAGTGCATAAAAGCTGCCAAAAGTTGCTGACTCAGTAACTGCAAAGTTCCAAACCTTCTCTTTCATTAACATCAGCACAAAAACCATGTGCCAGGAGTTTCATAGCATGGGTTTTCATGGCTGAGGAACTGCATGCAAACCTTACATCACCAAGACTCTGACACTAGAATAGAGGAAATGTATTCTGTGGGGTGACAGTTCGCTATCTGGTAGTCTGATGCCAGTGGATGCCAGGAGAACAATGACTAAAATGTGCCAACTGTAAAGTTTGATGGAGGAGGGATAATGCTTTGGGTTGTTTTTCTGGGGTTGGCCCTTTAGTTCCAGTGAAGGTCAATCTTAATGCTTGAGCTTACCAAGATATTTTGGACAATTCTGTTTCCAAAATTTTGGGAATAGTTTGGTGAATTCCCTTTTCTGTTCCAACATGTCTGTGCCCACTGCACAAAGCAAGGTCCATAAAGGCATGGTTGGTTGAATTTGGTGCGGAAGAACTTGATGGGCACGCACAGAGCCCTGCCCCCAACCCCACCAAACACCTCTGGGATGAACTAGAATGGAGATTGTGAGCCAGGCCCTCTCATTCAGCATCAGTGTCTGACATCACCAAAGCTTTTCTGGATGAATGGGGAAAAATTCCCACAGACACATTCCAAAATCTTGTAGAAAGCCTTCCAAAAAGAGTGGAAGCTCTTATAGATGCAAAAGGGGAACAAACTCCATAGTACTGCCTATGGATTAAAAACGGGTTGCTGTAAAAGCTCCTGTAGGTGTTTGTGTAGGTGGCCCAAAACTTTTGTCCATATAGTAATTGTAAACTAAAGTTGAACGTGTCTTTCAGTATGGTTAAAGCACTCTCCAAGAAGACGAAATAGTTTATTTTGCATCACATTTATTTCTCTAAAGAAGACACAATTCATGCAATATAAAAAGTTTCATTTTTGTTTTCTGCCTTATAAAAAAGTGTAATTTTTAAAGAGGAACGACAAAAACTTACATGCAAGGACTTTTTCAAAGCCAATTATTATGCTGTTTCATAAACAACAAGAAATTAGCAAGAAGCAGTAAGATCATGACAAAGGGAACATCATAAAACCTTAAAGCTCATGTACAAACACACAATCTTCATATGAAATCAACACTGCATGGTAACCCAATGCAGCTTGTTTAAATCAAAGGCAAATCTTCAAGGGAATGTAAAAAATATAGCTTTCTTAATAAGTAATAAAAAAAATGTAATATTTAGTTATATTTGGTTTGGTTATTAGCAAGAGCAGCAATATCACTTTTTTTTAATCCTGGCAAGAACAGGCATGTAACACAGTTTTCAGCTTATCACACATGTGAAAAAGTCATCAGTTTTGTGTACCACTGGTATGTATTAATCTTCATTGTTTTTATCTCAAATGAAAAGCTTAAAATCAGCATCATGTAAACATTTGCTCTACTTGTGCTAAGAAATCTAAATAACCTTTAGATCATTCACCATTTTTAAGTGATCCACTGTCACTGGATTTTCTCAGTGATGAGATTCACTGATGAATACAACTTTGGTAAATAAAAACAACTGGATTCATACCACACAATAATAATGTGTGGAAGAGTTTTTAAAAGGTGAGTAATCAACAGGCCCAAATGGAATCTGGAGAGTTTTTCAAAGTTTTCTGCGGTGATCCAGGGGGAGAATCTGCAGACTTCTGCAGTGGATTTTGCTTGCTACATCAATCTTTAGTTTCTAAAGATAATCTGTGGAGAATTTGTGGAAAATCTGTGGAATCTGTGCCAGATTCCATGTGTGCCTGCTAATCAAACTTTTTAAAGGCTTACAAACAGTAACAATATACTAAATCACAGCTGCACCACAGTGAAACAAATCCCCCATCAATTAATCATCATATATTTCTTTTTTTATACAATTTTAGTAAATGCTTCCTTTAAATAATAAAAAATATATTTAAGAAAAATAACTATTTTCTACTGCATTGCAAGAAATATAAAAGAGCATTTAAAAAAAGCAATAATGCTAGTAACATAAAGAAGCCTTACAACAAACCAAAGGTTATTCTTAATAAACTTTTACAATAAAGAAAGAAATGGTGAGCCAGACACTGCAACTACTGCAGTGCACTGCAGAGCAAAGACAATCCATGGACGCTGAGAAAGAGGACCATTAGGGAGACTCCAACATCATGTCCAGCTTCCATCTGCAGCTGGTCAGCATCTCTCCTCACCGTCACATTGGCAGAACAGAGCAGCTGTTCTGCCAGCTGAAAAGCCTGGTTGTCCTGCAGCAGGACGGGAAGAGACTGAATGGACAGAGGATCGCTGCTCTTCTTTAATCTGCATAGCTGGGGAGATAGATGTGGATCAGTCCAGTAGCTCTTTGTTGCAGAGTGCTGGTTTATAAACTACAAAAGTTTTCGGATAAGGACACATTTTTTTTGGTCATTTTGCATCTGTGTACCACGACAGGGGCTTTAATCAAGACAATCAAGATGTGACTAAAGTGTGGACCTTGAGCATAATTTTTTAAATAGGATTGTTTTTAATACTTGGATGAAAATCTTATGCAGTCAATGGGTGCCTGAAGTCCTACCTTGAGATTCTCTGCCAGGCCTTCACTTCCACCATATCATTTGATAGATGATGTGGTATGCTTTGGCTCATGAGCTGTTCCTTTCCTTCTCCATGCTTTTTTTGTTCCATCATTCTGGTACAAGTTGATCCTATTTTCACCTGTCAAAGAATTTCTTTTTCCCAGAACTGTGCAGGCTCTTTTAGGTGTTTTCTGGCAAAGCCTTCCTGTTCTTAAGCATAACCAGTGATACACCTGTCTCCTCAAGAGTGTTCTCGTCTTGGCTGGATGTTGTGGAGGGGTTTTTCTTAACCAAGGAAAGAATTCTACAGTCATTCACTTTAGCCGTCTCCTGTGGTCCTCCAGACCTTTTGGTGTTGCTGAGCTGGCTGGTGCATTCTTTCTTTTTAAGAATGTTCCAGATTGTTCATTTGGCTACTTGTACAGTTTTTGCAATCTCTGATGGGTTTATTTTTTGGTTTTTCAGTCTAATAATTGCCTCTTTTGCTGCCACAGACCTCATACTACCGAGTTTCAGTGAACAGCTACCAAATGCAAGTCCAGCAGTTGGAATAAACTTCAGACCTGCTTAGTTTGTCCTGGAATAATGAGGGAGGCCTCACATGGCCATGAATCCGCTTACTTTTGAACCTCTGAAAATGGGGAATTTTAATCACATCTTGATTGTTTGATTTAAAATCCTCTGTGCTGGTGCACAGAGGCAAAGTTACAAAAAAAGTGTCATTATTCAAAAGCTTATGAAACTGACTGTAAGTAAATTAAATATGGAGTTATAGTCCAGTACTTCATGGAGCATATCTAGCCTGGATAAAGTCACCTCCAGGAATTCACACGTGATTTTATTTTATTTTTATTTTTTGTTCTAAAAATACATAAAGAAGATAATACATCAACATATCACATATTAGTGACCTTTAGGATTTATTCTAAACAGGTGCTTGCTATGTTTATAAACATAAGATTTTAACTTACCAGTGTGTCGAAGGCCTCCAGAAAATCAGGACGGCTCTCGCTCAGAAGTTCCAGAGTTTCATCCGGCAACTCTATAAAAACATTAAACAGAAGACACGACAAGATTAAACTCAAACATTTCTGTGGTGCTGCTTTGTGTAACTGTGGGGGGAATGCTTACTATCTCTTTGGTCTGGAATTTCCACTCACCTTCTAGAGCACTGGCCAACAGGTGTGCTGCATTTAGGGGAGCAGGGGTGCCACAGCGGTTGCTATCAGTGTGACCCCCTGAGCCGGCTTGGTCGCCATTTGTGGCCCCGTTGTGTTTTTCACTGCTACACAGATCCTCCAGCTGACACAGAAAGAGGGGTTCAGGAGAGAGGGGAAATGGAAAAAAAAATATAAATATTTATAAATGCATAGTAATTTTAACAGAAATACACTCTGGTTTACATTTGCTGTGGGCTTCTGGGCAAGTATAAATAGTTACACATTTATGCACACAACTGCTTAAGAGATGAGCCAAAATCTAAAGACAGACTGCTTTCACAGGCTGGCTAGTGGCCACCACAAACATCTGGTGTACGGGTCATGCCACTTTCACTTACCAGATACTGCAGATATGACAAAGCAGGTCTGTCCCTCAGAGTTTCTTGGAACTTCTTGAACAAGGTATTTCGGGTTGACAGGGGGAGCTCTGACAGAGGAGAAAGGTCCTTTTCCTGTGATTCTGCAAGAAACCAGGGGACAATGCTGATTTGTTCATTCCTGATTATTACAATCTGGCCACTGTACTTTTGCATTTTCATAATCCTAGGAAAACATGTATTAGTTAGTTTTAGTTTCAGTGTACGCTACTAAAGAAAGTCAGCTCATCCTTTACCTTTCGGAAGAAATGAAATTATGAATGCAAAGCTGTCACAATGAAAGCTTCATTTGAGAAAAGGGAACCTTCCTCAGTTTATGATTATACTACTGTGTTTTGCTTCCTCATTTGTTCTCTCTCATTAACAAGTAAATATATAAATGAAGGAACAAACCACTCTGAAGTGCACTCAGAGGAACCTTCTGCCCATTGTACTGTCCATCCACTGCGTCCAAGAACTCTTCGGAGGGCCAGGACGTCATGACTGAGTCTGACTCGAAGCCTCCTATTATGCCGGGCTGTAGGCATATACCTGGAAAATATACACAACCTCATGATTAAAATAAAGATTAAAAAAACACATGAAGAAACATGTCACACATGGCTATCTGTCTATGGATGTTAGAAATGTTGCTATTGTACCACATAACCTCACCACATTTGCTTAATTAGCCTCACTACTTCTCTATTCTCCAACACTTCTCTATTCTTAACAGTTTTTTACTTTGAAAGCATCTAAGCCTAATGCACAGAGGAAAAATAGTTCTCTGTATTGTTTTGGTGTCCTTTATGCATACGCTGCAGCCTCTTCTCTATGTCTGACATGCACACACACACACAGAGGCAGCAAAAAAGCAGCACAGAAGAAGGTAAACCAAGGTGAAATAAATGAAAACACTCTACTTGAGTGGATGGCAGCTACATTTGTTGCTGTAAGTGTGATGAAACCTTTGGGAGTGAAAAGCCAAGTGCCAGCGACAGAGAACAAGAAGACTGACAGTGATTGACATCTCATCAGTCAATATTCTGCTGAGATTTTTGATCTGTGGATTGAATAGCATCACTAGTGTTATAATCATTACTGCTGGTTTTCTAGAAACCACTGTTATTATGTACACCCCTCTCACTGTCTTGGAGGCTGACATGTCAGCAGCTCATCTAGCCACATAAGGCCATATAAGCTGGCCCCAAGAAGAAACTTCCAGAGCTGAGAAAGGATCCCAAAGCAGTGTTGCAGTTCCTGAAGTTGCTGAACGGCCCCACAACACATAGGACACACATCCACTCACTGCTTGCTTTGCTGATATTAGTGATTTCCAGATTCAACTGCTGCTAAGTACAAGCGTAGTCTTAAAACATTCCATTTAAATTAAATAATCTTGTGCATGGACTCCAACATGTCACTTATAGCTGCTGCTTATAGCTGGTTTCACTCTGATTACTGACATACACTATAAGATTCATTCTACCAATCAGTAGGATTACTTCAGGACACTGAACACTCATCCCCCTGTAATCACAGCAGAAGCCTTAAGAGAAACCATAATTTCAGGGTAAAAGGTTTACCACATACAGTAGCAGTATAGTATTTTGGTTGTATGTCTGGTGAGCAAGAAAAAAACAGAATGTAAAAGTGATGTTGTGATGCTTGCTTTCATTTCTACACATGCGGTTTACAACACAAAACACACACACACACACACACACACACACACACACACACACACACACACACACACACACACACACACTCACAATATTGTCCATCTTTTTTAATCTCCAGTTCCAGGATGCTGTACGCAATGACTGTACCAGGGGGGATCTCCAGAGAAACATCGCTGTCAACCTCAAAGTTGTTGCTGTCCTTCACACACACCTTGAAACAAACAGACATAAACATATTGGTTTGATTAAAGAGTACATGACTGATTTCAAATTTTTTGGGTGACAGCTCTGATATTTATAGGGCTTACACAGAGTTTAAGCAAACAATTTTACTGCTATAAATAAATAAATAAGAAAATCAGCATTTTGACGGTGAAATAAGACAAAAATATCTGATCAAATATCATCTTAAATTCAATGAAATCTCATAGCAACGTGATTAAAAAAGCCCACCTTAACAGAACTCCCCAGCATGCCCACCAGTCCGAGCACCCCCTGAAAGGTGCACTTCTCCATTTTTGTCTGGGTGATGGAGCAAGGGTTGATGGTGAGAATCCTCTCTTTCACCAGTGCCACCACTTCAGCCCGCTTCTTTATCTGCTGCACCAGCACGTTCTGCATGTCCACTAACCTGATGCAAAGAGAACCTGGTCTCAGTGATTTGCAATACATTGATCCTGCTGTGTGTAAAATGGCACGACTGATTGTAGGTGTTCTTACTCAGCAAAGGTCTGAGGTGTTTAACATGTGATGTCTAATCACATTTATAAAAAGTTCATCTCATCATCAATTAAGTCATCATCTTTACACAGAATAAAGGAATTATGTCATACCTGTTGCTGGAGTCGAGTAATAGCTTCTTTACATCCACTTCCTCTTTCTTCAGCTTTCCAAAACATGACTGGAGCTTAGAAGTGCCCCTCCCCTCCAATGTGGCAGTGACAGAACCAGCTTCAGAGCTCAGCTCACTAACAAGTTTAGCTCCATAGGTCCCCTTGTAGGTCAAGAATTCAGACTCAGACACTCCTGTGAAACACAAAGTGTTACAGAATGCAAAGCAATATCTACATTTTTTAAGCACCCAAAATCTGAATGTGCACACCTACCAGGCTTGAGCTCCCTGTCACCCAGCAACAGGTCGCTGAGGGTGAAATCTGTCGGTTGGTACTTGGGTCTCTGCCAGAACCACATGCGCTTGCGTTTGATGACAAGGGCCATAGGAACCAGTTTTTGTGAGTCATTTACTCGGGACACGTGGACGAGAAGCCCTTCGGGGTCAATCTCTCGGACAAAGTTGGCAGTGGCCTTGGAAAACATGCCTTCAGCAGACGAGCAGCGCGGACAGCTGGAAGAAAAACGTTTAAGGCTTCAATTTGAGGTTATTTTCTCCCTGGAAGGCACAGACAGCAACCCTTGTGTGCCTTTACTAAGCAGCTGAACCACTGCAGGTAATTTCCAGTTGGTATTCTCCCCAGTTTTCCCCTCTTGATAAAGTTTATATAAAACTGAGAAGCCTGTGCGGGGGTGTTAACCCCAAGGTCTTCAGTGCAATGCCAATAAATCAGTGACTCACCAGGCATGAAGAAAGTCCCCCGCATGTTAGGATATTAGTATAATTACAAGTACATGAGTACACACAAACACTAATACTGAAGGCTCAGCTTTCGTTCCTTAAATATTTAAAGTATGTGGGTGTAAGGGGGGTGGGGGGTGTCATGATGAAAGAGAGGGGAAAAAGAAGAGAGGAAATCTGCGCATCGTTAGATGTTTGAGGAATGTTAAACAAAAGAGCTCTGGCCAGAGAACACCAAAACAAGCCAGCAGAGAGGGAGCTCACACTTAAAAAGTCTCTCTTATATTAGATCAAGAATGCCCCCCCCCCCCTTCCCATCTAAACAACAAGACAAACTCCATGTGACTTCACATGGTTTCAGTGTGTTGAGTCACTTGGGCTAAATTATTAAACAGCTGTCTTAATGTCACCTGGGACTGTTCTCTTGTGCCAAACTCACATTCCAAAAGCTCAAATATACTGTTTCTAAATCTTTTATGTTTCTTTTGTTTAGTGTGGTCTGGAACAAGGAAACAGGAGGGGGAAAGAAAGGAATCTAACCAGCAACATGAGAGAATAACTCTACATATAACTCCCCAAGATTGAGGCTTCATGTATTCTCATGCAGAACTTAAGTCCAGTGATGTAAAATCAAGTTGACTTTAAGTTCATGGTTACCACAAACAAACAACAGCATCCAAATGAACTATACTTTTATAAAGGTATTAAGTATGATTAGCCTAACTATGGAAAACTGAACGCATTACTTCACCCTTTTGGTCAATACAGAAGAAAACATTTGCTAAAGAAAACCTGAGGTCACTAACTTTCCTTTCTCGGGCCCCATACACTCACTTACTGTGCCAGACCACTGTTTTCCAATCCAGGCTGCAGTGGCTGAGAGTATTAATCATATTAATAAAAGGCACAGAAATATTTCCAGTCATAAAATCCCAACACTCTGACAGACAGCAGAGCCATTCTTTTTTTACTATCACATTCAGAATCAGAATACTTTGTTAATCCTAAAGGGGGGGTGGGGGCTGTATAATCGCCTCAGAAACAGCCTGATATTCAGTATCTAATACTTAAAGTCCACTCTTACCTTAAATAATATTCTGAAGAGTCTCGGACTTGACTTTGAGTCCCTGCGCGTCCAGCTTGTCACTCCTGGAATGCCATGCGTAAAAAAAAAAAAGTGGACCACACTATCCAAACAGGGACGAAAACAGCCCTCTGGATTTAGGAAAGACGGCTCTCACACACACAGCGCTACTGCAAACATGTGCTGTGGTGCATGTGAGGAAAAGTCCTGCTGTCAGAAGAGCTGTTCTTGATTTCTGGGAGGACCGCACAGTAGGGCTGTCTACTTCAGAGGAGAGGATGAAGCCCGCCTCCTCCTCCCACTCTCACTGAGGATAATTATGATCATATGAACTCATTGCGATGTGTGTGTGTGTGTGTCTTTCGGGACATGAGCAGACTTGCCTGTTCGATTTCTTTCTTCGTTTTTTTTTTTTTTTTTTTGGTTGTTTTTT
>VUQH01081913.1:0-28577 GCA_015106775.1 Etroplus canarensis | reverse complement strand
TGGAGATGGTGTGTTTGTGGTGATGTGCAGTTTGGTGTTCACCAAACATAGTATCTAGTCTGATGGCCAAAAAGTTCAATTTTTGTCATATCAAACAAAAGAACCTTCTTCCAATTGACCTTGGAGTCTCCCACATGCCTTTGGGCAAATTCCAGGTGAGATTTCATTAGCTTTTTATAACAGTGGCTTTTTCTTTGCCACTCTCCCATACAGCTTCAACTGGTGAAGAACCCAGGCAACAGCTGTTGTATGTACAGTCTCTCCCATCTGAGCCACTGAAGCTTTTAACTCCTTCAGAGTGGTCGTAGGTGTCTTAGTGGCCTCCCTCAGCAGTCCTCTTCTTGCCCAGTTTCTCAGTTTGTGAGGATGACCAACTCTAGGCAGATGGCCAGTGCCGTACTCTTTCCATTTCTTAATGACGGATTGGACAGTGAGATGGAAATCTTTTTGTAGCCATCTCCTCACTTATACTTTTCAATGATCTTTTCTCTGAGTTGCTTGGAGTGTTCTTTTGTCCTCATTTTGCTGTTGTAGCAGGAATACTGATGAACCAGCGATTGGACCTCCCAGACACAGGTGTTTTTATATTACAATCACCTGACACACATCAGCTGCACTCAGGTGATCTCCATTTCACTAATTGTGGCACTGATGGAATCAACTAGCTGGACCACTGTTGAATTAAGTCAGTCCCTTTCAAGGGGGTAAATATTTATGCGAACATTTGTTTTTTACTATATATATTTTTAATTAATTGAAATTAATTTGTAAAACTCTGTTTTCACTTTAAAATGACAAAAGATTTTATTGCAAATTATTGTCAAAAATTATATTGATGATGATTTCATTTATTAAAGCAATAAAAGGATGAAACATCCCAGGGGGTGAATACTTTTTATAGGCATTGCATTTATTCTTTTTTCAAATTGGAACCATTTTGTGCTGTTGTATTTTGTACATTATTTCATATTAAATAGGCATATTTAAGTTGAGTGGGACACTTGCTGAATGGCACACTTACTGTCCTTACAGGACAGCCTGCTAACATTGTTCAAGCCAGAACCCCAGATTAATTTGGACAATTTCAAAAAATGTAATTACTAATGTACCGGACTACTTCTTTGTTTTAGTATCTACATTAGGCTATGCAAAAGGTAAAGTCACATCATGTCAAGGATACAGTTTAAGTACAGATGTAAACCTTCTGTATTTGCCACATGTAAAGATATAAACAAACATACATTAGACATTTACTGGCAATCATTACTTGAAGGCTGATGGTAGCCTCAGTGACTACATGCAGATCTCCAGAAGTCCGTTTGTCTAAGTGAAAGTTTTAAAGGGCTCTCACAACTACTGGCTCTTAACAAACAGAAAAGTCAGATTTCAAGTGGCCAGAGGAAGTCTTATGGAGAAAAAGACACAACACTTGCATCTTTAGAACCACCAAGAGTTAAAGTTTTCCTTTTGGTAGAGGTTTGTTGAATTTCTCTGCCTGACCAAACTAATCAAGTACTTATAAAACAATATAGAGGCACCCTTGAACTGTAACAAAGCATTACTGAGAGCCATAGTAACTGTAATTTGACTGCTGATTTTTAAATTATAATTTACTATGCCGGCTGGGGCTTTTCTGTGTGGAGTTTGTATGGTCTTCCCATTCCTGCATGGGTCCTCTCCAGTTACTCCGGCTTTCTCCCACAGTCCAAGGACCATAGATGCGAATGTGTCTGTCTCTCTGTGTTAGCCCTGCAATAGACTGTCCAGGGTGTACCCTGCCTTTCACCTCACAGCAGCTGGGAGAGGCTCCAGCCCCCCGTGACCCTGAATTGGATAAGTGGAAGAAAATGGATGGATGGATTTTACTATCCTACTCTTTCATGAAAAAAACATTAGTACAGTGTCCACTTCTTCAGCAAACTCAAATAATCATATAAGGAGCAGATCACTTTTCTTACCAGAAGAAAGATACCAGAACACAGAAAACAGATTACTCAAAAAGATTAATTACTGTTGCTCTACCAGTCACCTAAATTATCTGACATCTGTTGGATGGGAAAAACTTGGACTACAGCTGCCGCACCTCTAATTTATCCATTGGTGCAGGACAAGAGGATATTTCTGTTGTGACAGTGGTGAATGTTGAACTCATAAACCGTTTGAGGACAACGAGCTATTAGCCTGGAAATAGTCGCTGTGATTATCCTGTTGAACATAGCCTACCGACAATCAAACCGGAGTATAATGCTAGATTACAGTGAATCAAATCAAATTCATACTCCACTTACTGGCTTCTTTCCTTGTCAACAGAAACTCTTTACATGTAGCATGTGATGTGTAGACAGGACAGTTAATCTATCAGGTTTTTATAACCAGCCTGTGTAACAAGCACCAAAAACCAGCAAAAACCATCTGGAGATGATTTTCTCTTTTGTCAAAAGAACATATGTGGCACCCAAACTAAGCAAGAGATCACTGAATTATTAATATGGCTGAAAACAGACAGCTGGTGGCTATAATGATGTGTTTTACAAAAACTAAAAGCTTTGCAACTTTCACTTCTGGCTTACTTTACATTAATTTGAGAGAAAGTGTAGTTTTATTATTAATGATGACAAAGGCTTACAGTTTTAAGCTCTTGAGCAAAACTACTGTATTCATCAAGAACATGTATAATTGGTCAGCTGTTTAACAAAATGACAACAAGGTTTAATAAAAACTCAGAGGTACACTCAAATTAACAACTATGTGCAATTTTAATATTCAAAACCACAAAGTATTTCTAATGTCCTCCTTTGTTGTAGAAGAAGACCACAGTTCCATGTGGTCACAGGGATCCACTAAATCACACACTAATGTGCTGCATGCATGACTGGAGCAAGATGCAAGACTTGGCGAATGGTGCTTATACTGAGGATAAAGCTGTGTGGGTGAGGGTAATGGGTTGTGAGCGAGTAACTGAGCATGCTTGTCACAATCAGCATGCCAGCCTACAAGATGAAGGGGATTAAAGGAGAAAGACTAAAGAAGTGCGCAACATATAAACAGGCATGCACAGAAGCTATGTGTGGACAAACGGGAAAGGAAAGTAGGCTGTGGCCAGCACCCACTGTATACCTCCTCATTAATTTAGTTGGAGCCGATCAGTTTTTTCAGAGTACTAGCATCCACTTTACACTTGCAATAAATTCAAGGAACCAATTATGCAATTAAAAGGAAATAAATACCAAAATAAAATCATCTTCCTAAATACACTATATGGACAAAAGCACTGGACCACACCTTAATCACTGAATTCAGGTGTTTCATTCAGTCTCATTGCCTCAGGTATATAAAATGAAGCGCTGAGCGATGTAGTCTGCCTTTACAAACATTTGTGAAAGAATGGGTCAATTTGAAGAGCTCACATTCAAGCATGGTAAAATAGATGTTTCACAATCAACTTAAAGTAGCCGTATTACAAGTGAACTCAGCCACAAAATGGGAGGCCATGTTAAGTCACTGAGTGGGGTCATTAAGTGCTGGGGAGTATAGCGAGTCAAAGTCACCAGTGCTCTGCTGAGTCAAACTTCCTCATTAACATCAGCACAAAAGGTGTGCGCCGAGAGCTTTCACGGGATAGCCAAGCTACAAACTGCAAGCTGCGTACAAGCCTTACATCACCAAGCACAATGCCTAGGTGGGTGGTGCAAAGCACACCACCACTGGCCTGTGGAGCAGTGGAAGCATGTTCTGTGGCATGACTAATCATGCTTTCCAAGCTCTCAGCTAGATGGAAGAGTCTGAGTTTAGCAAATGCCAGGAGAACGTTACCCGCCTAACTGCAATGTGCTATAAAGTTTGTATAGATAGGACAGACAAGGACAGATAATACCATAAGGTTGGTTTTCTGGGGTTGGCCTGGGACTTTTAGTTCCATCAAAGGTAAACCTTAATTCTTATTATAGCTACAGAGGGGGTCAACTCCATGTTAATGCCTATGGAATTAGAACAGGCTGTTATAAAATCTTTTATGGGTGTAATGCTATATTTTTGTCCATATAAAGTAGATTTTAAAGCCAAATTATAAAAAGAAGTGACAAAAGCAACAACTATTTCAGAGATGTTTAATGTTTTACTTTGCTTTGCATGGCCTACTGTTCAACATATAAGTCAGTTCATCCAAACAGAGCTCCTATGTTAGTCCATTTGAAATTCTTCTACCACAAAATTTCACTCCAATAATATTTAACTGAAAAACTGTTATCTGCAACTTTATACATCACTAAGGAACAGACAAATTGTGTGTGAGCAACTTTGCAGAACTGCACAGAATAAATACCCTCATTTCACTTAGATTAGAAAAACTGAGAAATCTTCCTTGTTCCAGTAAAAAAATCTCTATCCTGTTCTGCATTCACCTGCTTCTTTTACTGGGTAAATGTAGTGTCACACATTTAAATCAAAAGTTTGACATTTAATTCTTAGTGCATGAAACCCACGCTCAAGTTTCACTTCTGCACAGCAGATTTTTATCCATTTAAGCTCAGTCCTGTAGCTTAGTGTCTGAAAATAGTCAAATCAGGAAATGTCGACTAAACACAACTGGAGCGTGGCAACTGATCATCAACTACAGGGGATGTAGTGCAGTGGTTTTCTGATTGTAAGGTATAGCTAAAGCTAGAAGTTTCAGAGACAGAAAGTCATCAGTGTCATTCACAGCCATGTCACATAACTGATCACTATTTATGTATTTAATACCCTATATAACATGTTGAGCAATAGCACGTAGCCAATTAATGTTTGACGAAAAACGTTTGGTTATGATCGACCTAGTTGCACTCACAAAGGAGCTCATTGAAATGTAGTCAGTGGACTTCTTTTTCAACTTAGCAATAAACAATGATTAGGTGAAATGTAAAAGCATTTCCAGTCTTTGTCAGCTGTACACCAAAACAAAGAGCTTACAGTACATCTGTGTTGACAGTACTGTGTTGATTTTACTACTGCACATGTTACGATAGGTTATCTCTGTCAATAAACTGAGATGCAAAAGACGGATATGGGTGAGGTGACACCGATAATGAATAAGTCCTGGTTCATGCTGGGAATCAGGTTAATGAGTTGGCATTGGTACAGATAGCCTAAAATTAGCCTGAAGGCAGTGGCTCTTTCCTGGATGTCTGCAGGGAGTGGTGAATAAGGACAGTGCAGTAGGTGATGGCGCCGACAGGAAATTAACCATTTCTGAGGCCTCAAAATATTTTTTTATGACTAAAATATTGTTTGACTAGGAACAGGTAACTCTGGATTACTCACTGTCTCTCAGCACTATTCTTTTTCACTTGCCTGATTTACCCACAGACACTCATACCTGGAATCTGGTCAGGTCTGTCAGTCTACTGGCTGGTGTGCAGCACTGGATTTGTGCCTCACTGGGAAAGCTTATTTTCTTCTAAAATAATAAAAATCTAATTAAAAATGTATCTGGATTTATAATTTTGATGCAATATGTTTTCTAATAATAGTAAATCACCGTGACTGCTTGTTTCCACATTTTTACATTTTATTTCATGCTCCTACCAGATGGTGCCAGATGTTATGCAACTTTAGTCCTGGTAAAAAATAACTGAAGGGAAGATAATGAGAATCTAGTGGTTCTTAGTTTCTGTGCTGAATTGGATCAGTGGTGTGTGTTTCAGTATTACACAATGTGGACTGGATTTGAAATGTTTTGTTCATGTGAACATGACAGTTTCAATGGTTTGGACAAGATTTCCTGGAAAAGGAGCCATGTCAAGTAATGAAAGCAATTTATTACAAGACAGTGGAATTAAACAATGGCTGATGCATCCTGCGTGATAGGTTAAATATGTGAACGTCTAACTAAATATAAATTAAAATGATTTTTTGTATCCAAATCTCAAAGTGATGGTGCCGTAAAAGCCACATTTATCACAGCAGAGGAAATAGCTATAGTTGGAAACTGCCAAGTTTATATAGGGTGTTTTTTTCTTTCTAGCCAGTTTCATAGCAGAACTCTAGGCTGTGGTCTAGGTAGGGTACAGGTACCTTCCTTTTTAAATGAAAGTTTCCACACTACCATTGAGCTGTCACATTCAGGCTTGTGAAACTTTTAGATCTATGCTGGGAAAAAGAAGACTTTCTTTCCTTTTGCATCTAGATATTTGTCTCTATTAAATTCTCCTTACTACCAAGAGATTTCATATTCAGGCTTGTGAAATGGCTTGTTTTGAGCTACAGTCGTGAAAAACTAATAGCTTGTAGAACCACATTTAGCAGCAAAGATTTAAAGTCATCTATTTCTGTACTACTTTGAGTCTCTCACATCCTTGGGGGATTTCTGGTCCTCCCTTCTTTTAAATGTTGCTTCAATTCACTGAGGGCTGTGGACATTCCTTCATGCACAGCTCTCTTAAGGTCGTGCCACAGCATTTCAATTGGCTCTGGACTTTAAGTGGGCCATTACAACACTTTGCCTTTTTCTTTTTCAGCCATTCTGTTGCAGATTTGGACAGATGGCCTCACAATTGACTCAAGAATACTTTGGCATACAAGGGAACTCATGGCTGACTCAATGACTTCAAGGTGCCCAGCACCTGTGGCTGCAAAACAAGCCAAAATCATCACCCCTCCACCCCCATGCTTGACAGCTGGTATGAGGTGTTTGTGCTGATATGATGTGTTTGGTTTTCACCAAACATTGCACTATGTATTGCTGCCAAACATCTTCACTTTGGTCTCATCAGCCCAGAGGATATTGTTCCAGAAGTCTTGTGGTTTGTTCAGATGCAGCTGTGTTCTTTTTAGAGAGAAGAGGCTTTCTCCTGGCAACCCTTTTAAACAAGCCATACTTGTTCATTCTTTCTCAAATTGTACTATCACGAACTTAAACATTTAGCATGCTAAATAAAGCCTGTAGAGTCCGAAATATAGTCTGAAATATAGGTCGTGGGTTTTTTTTTCTTTTTTTGCAATTTCTGTGAGCATTGCAAGGTCTGATCTTTTGGTGAATTTGTTGGGATGTTAACTCTTGGGAAGATTGTGGCATTGTGTGAATACACACCAGAATGCTGCAGACCAACCAACTACCAAAACATCTGCTTTTATAGAGATAGTCACACTTCCTGATAAATTACTCAAGTGCATTTGATTAAACAGCACCTGGCTGCTACTTTTTCTTTTAATTCCTATAAAAGTAAGAGTGTACTTTGGTTTTCACAGGACTGCCTAGAGTCTAGTGAAAGCTTTTTTTTTTTACATGACTCTAGCTCCTGAGTAGACTTCTTTTCTTATAGAACTGTAATAAGAATATACATTTTTGGTTAACTGGTAGGGGATTTTAAGTTTATTAAATTGTACACGAATGGCTATTTGAGACAAGCATTTCAAATTAAATTAATGTGTGTCAATAGACTACTAACACTAGGGCTTTGACACCTCTAGTTTGGAGCAGTCTGAAACCTGAATGCTTGGTTTACAGGAATTTTTTTAGAATTTTTATTTTTTGAAATATAATAATGAAAAGCAAGGTCAACTTAAATGTCTCCAAGAGTTTGTGCTGTAACAAAAGCTGCTGGCAAGTAGTAAGGAGAGAAGTACTTGGTCATTATGACTGTTTAGAATGACCCACATTATGAAGAAATACTTCCCCTCACTAAAATGGGAAATATTTCATCAAATGAAAGCCTAGTCAAACTGCTACTCTTATAAAATGCCATAAAGTGATTTACTAAACTGCAGTTAACACTTTACACTGTTAAAGATTTTCCCACGCTAAAGAGGCACATAAATATGCCTCACAAAACTTTTTCAGCAGTTGTAACAGTAGCTGGCTAGCATATACATACAGTATATATGTGTATGTGTGTGTGTCAACACCACCTTAGTACAAATCAGATACAGTACTTTTTGTAGACACTGGGTTGAGCTATGTTTATTTATGTAAGCACATAATTAGTGTCAGGCAGGCTTTTAGAAAGCTATCTGTCACCTAATGTCTACACCATAAAAAATATTCACCTCTCACCTACCATAGAACTACACTCACCCACCACATGCCAAAAGTACTCTATTGTATTGAGATCTGGTGACTCTGGAGGCCATTTGAGCATAGCGAACTCATTGTCATGTTCACGAAACCAGTCTGAGATTATTTAAGCTTTGTGACATGGGGCATTATCTTCCTGGAAACAGCCAAGAGAAGATAAGTACAGCGTGGTCACAAAGGGATGGACATGGTCAGTAGCAATACTCAGGTAGGCTGTGGTGTTTAAATGATGCCCAGTTGGTACCGAGGGGCTCAAAGTGAGCCAAAAAAATATCCCCCACACCATTACACCATGACCAGCCTGAACCATTAATATAAGGCAGGATGGATCCATGCTTTCATATTGTTTACACCAAATTCTGAGCATGTAAATGTTACAGCAGAAATCAGGACTCATCAGATCAGGCAACTATTTTCCAATTTTGGTGCAAACTGTAGCCTCAGTTTCCTGTTCTTAGCTGACAAGAGTGGCACCAGGTGTGGGTTTCTGCTGCCTCAACCCAGCCGCTTCAAGGTTCACTTGTTGTGCATTTAGAGATGCTATTCTGCATACCTTGGTCGGAACAAGGGGTTATTTGAATTGTTGTTGCCTTCCCATTAGTTCAATGCAGTCTGGCCATTTTCCTCTGACTTCTGGCATCAACAAGGCATTTTCACCCAGAGAACTTCCACTCACTGAATATTTCCTTTTTCAGACCATTCTCCTTAAACCCTACAGATGGCTGTGTGAGGAAATCCCTGTAGATCAGCAGTTTCTGAAATACGATCTGGCACCTACGACCATGCCACATTCAAAGTCATTTAAATCACCTTTCTTCCCCATTCTAATGCTCAATTTGAAATTCAGCAGGTCATCCTGACTATGTCTGCATACCTAAATGCATCGAGTTGCTGCCATGTTATCAATTGGATAGATATTTGCATTAATAAGCAGTTGAATAGATGTGCCTAATAAAGTGGCCTGTGAATTAAAATATCAGTCTACTTCTGCCAATGACATTATGCCTTTTTCACACCTCTTCAAAATAAATCCTTGAGGAATATGAAGATAACCATGTATTAGTAATAACCAATGTATTTGAAAATGAAATATAAATATTATATTGCACATATAATACTACAATAAATAATTATGCAAGTGTTCTTTTGTATGTTTCACTTTAGTTTGCGTCTTACCACCTCTATGGACTTATACTTTAAGTTTAATTAATCTACCACCAGACAAAACACTATAAACAAAGTTAGGGATTTTTTTAGCAAATTTTTTGAGGATATTTTTTGATAATATTGTTATCCTTATTTTTGAGATCATGATCAGTTTTGATATGAATTTTTGCTTAATTTCCATCTTTTCTGAACGCCTGTCTTTAATTCCCTTCAAAAACACACCCTCAGTTTGTGTTACAAGTACAGCGTATCAGTACATTGTACTGTACTATGCTGTTATACTGTTTACAGCCAATTAAAAGCTTAATCACGTGAAGAGAAGCCTGCAGTAACTGCTAAAACTGCTGAAGTACATTCACTAGATGGTGTGTATGGCTATAGCCTCAAGTACAGTAGATGTGTAGGTATGTACAGTTCATGTTTCTGTTATATAGCAGAAAAGAAGGTGGAATTAGTGCATGATGAACTGCCACTGATCGGTTCACTGTCTCTGAGAAACTGAACCACAGTAGACCTTTTCATATATCCTGACAGCCAGAAAATGTTTTTCCCACTCTATTTTGTGTCCCAGCAGGCCAAAGCCCTGGAATGACCAGATGCCTCTGTGTCCCCTCTCTATACATATCTTGATAATGTTTACTCATCCACATAAGTAAGGCTGACACACCTCCAACTCAAATGATAGAGGTTACGTCATAAAACATGTGTTCAGTGATGACGAAGAAGTTAAGTACAAGTTTAAGCACAAGAACTCACAAAAAACAATAGAAAAATCAACAAATAGTTATATGACATCTGATTAAATCAGGGTTAAACCTTACAGGATGGTGTGCAAATTTTGGAAGCAAGTTCACAAACAAATAGTATACAACTGATAAAGCAACTGGATGAGGAATACAAATGATAAAATGGCATTAGTGTGGGAGTAAGAAGTTAAAATCTCCTCCTTTTCTATAACAAACAGGCCATGAGCTGTAATTAAAAAAGGCCATTAGTGGCACTGCATGGTGATCAGACTTGATTCGTGATGTATGGACTATTCAAATCATAATTCCATCTTAATTAAAGGTGGTGACAGGATTAGTATACTCTTTGACTCTAATAGTCTGCTCCCACATTGTGCCAATCCTTCAGTGTGATAAAGCAAGTGTCTTTTTTGAGTATATGGATGGATTAACATTAAAAACTATAGATGTGGGAGGAGGGGGACAAGCAGTTCAAAGATCACGACACTGCACGGCAAATCAGACATGAGTACTGACAGAGAGGCTTATAATTAAATCATGCGTTTCATTTTAAGGATGGAGGCACATTATATCACCCGGCATGACTATGGTGATAAGAAAATCCAAAGTTGATGAGCAACAAAACACAGCGCCTCCTGTGAGCATCAGAATAGGAAGACTTAACTCCAGTGTCCACTGCATATTTTACTTATTCATGACGTTGCAATGTGTGAAGCTGCAGCAGACGCGCGTTACTCTTCCTTCTCTTTGTCAAACTTTTAAAACTGCTCATCTTACCTGAGTCGGGCTCCTCGCCTCCCTTCCTCGGACTCAGACGCCTCCCTGAGCGCTTGTGTGGTCTCGTATTCCTGCTGAAATAAATAAAGCATGAAAGCCGCAGCGTGCCCAGTGCGTCTGATCTGCACTGGCTGCAGATGACTGAGTGACCTCCAGCCTCCTGCCCCATGGAGAGGGGGAGAGAGAGAGAGAAAGAAAGAGAGAGGGGTGATCGATGCTGCCATCATGTGGCCATCTCATACAGTGGCACTTAAGGGTGCACTGCAATTAGTGTGAGCAGATCCGAACAAATTAAATGTGGGCCAAACACTTTGGGAAATTTTCACCTTCTTTTTTCTTTTGTTTTTTTTTTCAGTTGCTCCCATCAGGGGTCGTCACAGCACATCATCTGCCTCCATCTCACTCTCCTCTTCTGTCACACTAACCCTCTGCTTGTCCTCCTTCACTACATTATGATGAACCTTCTCTGTGGTCTTTCTGTTTTCCTCCTGCCTGCCTTGCAGTTCCATCTTGTCCAGTTTATCAACTATCCCTCCTCCGCACATGTCCATACCATCTAAACCTTACCTCTTTGACTTTGTCTCTAAACTTCTCAACCTGAGCTGTTCTTCTGATGTACTCATTTCCAAGCAAACATCTCAGCATCTTCATCTAACAATACATCACAGCAGGCCCCACATGCCTTCCCTTTTACTCTCAGTTTTTGCCACAAAGCATGCTACACTGATCTCCACCCACTCCACTCTGCCTGCACTCTCTTCTTCTCTGCTGCTTTGGATGGCTAACACCAGATATTTAAACTCATCCACCTTCATTACCTCTACTCCTTGCGTCTTCACCCTGCCTCCTTCTCATTCACACACACACACACGTACTCCGTCTTGTTTCTATTGACTTTCATTCCTCTTCTCTCCAGTGCATACCTCCACCTCTCCAGGCTCTCTTCCACCTCCTCCCTACTCTCACTACAGATCACAATGTCGTCTGCAAACATTAAAGTCCAAGGAGGCTCCTGCCTGACTTAGTCTGTCAACCTGTCCATCACTGTTGCAAAGGGGCTCAGAGCTAAACCCTGATGTAATCCCACCCCCATCTTGAACCCATCTGTCACATCTACTGCACACCTCACCACTGTCTTGGTGTCCTCATACATGCCCTGCACCACCCTCACATGCTTCTCTGCCACTCCTGGCTTTCTCATACAATACCACAGGCTCTCTCTTGGCACCCTATGTATTGCCCTCCCATGGATGTTTCAACCTTTCATTGCTTTAATAAATGAAATCGTGTTTATGATGCACCTTTGGTTGCAATCAAAGCACTAAGTCTGTGTGGATATGTCTCAGTTAGGCTGGCACACCTGGACACTGCAATTTGCCTCCATTCTTCATTACAAAACAGCTCAAGCTCTGTCAGGTTGCTCAGGAATAGGCGTGAACAGCACTTTTCAAGTTCAGCCACAAATTCTGAATTGGACTGAGATCTGGGCTTTGACTTGGCCAATCCAGAACATTCACCTTGTTGTCCTTGAACCATTTCTGCGTAGCTTTTGTTGTATGCTCGGGGTCGTTGTCTTGCTGGAAAATAAATCTTCTACCAAGCTGTAGTTCTCTTGTAGACTGAATCAGATTATCCTCTAGGATTTGGGGATATACTTCCACATTAATGTTCCCCTCTACTTTTAAAAGCCTTCCAGGGCCCGCTGCTGAGAAGCATCCCTAGAGCATGATACTGCCACCACCATGCTTCATGGCAGAGATGGTATGTTTGTGGTGATGTGCTGTGTTTGGTATTTGCCATACATAGCGTCTAGTCTGATGGCCAAAGTCTCAATTATTGTCACATCAGAACCAAGAACCTTTGTCCAACTGACCTTGGAGTCTCCCACATGGCTTTGGGCGAATTCCAGGCGAGATTTCATATGAGCTTCTTCGTATGGGTGGCTTTCTCTTTGCCACTCTCCCATACAGCAACAGTTATACAATACCAGTCAAAAGTTTGGACACGCATGGCCATAGTGGAGTATGGCCAAGCGTGTCCACTCTTGTAGAACCTCCAACATCTTGTAGAAAGCTTACCAAAAAGAGTGGAAGCTGTCATAACTGCAAAAGGGGGATCAACCCCAAATTAATGCCTACTAATGCCCAAAATGAGATGTGCAATGTGTAGGTGGCCCAATAGTAATAGTGTATTTGTCCTGCTCTGATTATCTGGCCCAGGTTAGGGTGAGCAGATTTCCCATTTTATTATTATGTTCGTTCAACTGCGCCTTTGTATTCTCTCCAAGTGGTAATTTGGCAGATAATTACCGATGCGAATGAGAATACATGGGAGCAGCAGAAAGGTAAAGTCCACTGGGCTTTTATACCGGAGCCTACAAGGCTCATCGGGCTGGTTTCTGTAGCATGAAGCAACTTAGGACTTAGACTCCTCCTGGATGGGACGTTAGTTCATTGCAGGTTACCCTCCCAGTGTTTTACTGGTACCCATTTTTTTTACTTCTGGGTGGACAGAGGCATACTTTTTTGGGACCTTGCCTAAGGGTCTTGGCAGGGTGGGGTCTGATTCAAACTCACAATCTCTCAATCATGAGCCTGGCACCTTAACCATTACACCACTGCCCCTTAGCAACTAAAAGGAAAGGTAATTTGACAGAGGTTTTACACCAGATGCCCTTCCTGATGCAATCATCTATGGTGACGTGGACCTGTAGCTCGTAGGGCAGGCGTGTAAATCACTATGCTACGGGGGCACTACCTTCCCACCTTTATTGAAGAAACTTGAACTGAGTCACACATGTGGCTCTATGTGCATTTATTTATTTCAGAGTGTTTTAAAGCCTTGCTCTTTACTTATCTTCGCAGTCCAAGAAATGAAACAACAGCTAAAAAAGCGAGAACATTTTATTGAGCGTCTAACTCCGTGCCTGCCCATTGGTCGCGCTGCGTCTGTCGTATGTCTGGCTAAATTACGGGCGACACGTGAACGCATCACGGCGTGTTGCAGGTGAACACTTCGTGGTACCTCAGAGAAAAACAGCACCCGCAGTGAGCAAGCAGGAATTTGATACTCAGATCACGGATTACCTGCAATAGCACAAATTAGTCCGAACCTGGACCTACTTTTACAACAGTTTTGAGTCACCGGTGTTCAAACAAACGCCACTTCAACGTCCCGAGTGAATCCACTTTACGAGGAGGAAGAAGCGTCCGTACACTCGGCTCTGAATGTCTAAACTACCAGGAAATGCAGGTGTGTCGTTGCTCGGGGACAAGTCCCTGGAGTTCTACCGGGACCCGGTGAGCTTCTGCGGGCAGAGGATCGAGAAGCACCGAAGCAGAGTGTTTCTGTGCCGCCTCTTGAACAGACCGACCGCCTTTATCTGCTCCGTGCGGGGAATGAGAGAGCTGCTGTGTGGTATGTTATTTGTCAAACAAGAAGCTTTTTTCCCCCCTTCTTCTTGTCATACTTTATTCCCAAAGTCAAAGAACAACAGGAATAAATTCCCACGAGATTCCACGGGAGAGACACGTGATGGCTTTTGGGAGAGGACTGAAAAGAAGCTTTATTGTTGTGACCCTTTAACAGATGACTGAAATACTTGTACTTTCAACACATATAAGAAATATAAGCGTTATCATTTAATAATAATATTATGAAAGGGTTCTATAATAGAAACGGGTAAACTCAGCTATAGGAAAGAAGGATTCAAAATAGACAGCTCCCCAAACTGCCTTTAAGCTTTATGTAGTTATTACTTATTATATATTTATTATACTGACTTTATATTACACATTTTAAAGTAGGATGGGACTCTTTCAGTGAGCAAAGTATACCAAACAAAACATTTTATAATGTGGCAAATGTGGAAATGGCAACAAGCTCCATTCATTTATTTGAGATTTTTTTTAAATTTAATTTTTAAATGCCAGACACTAAAGGTTTATAATTTAATCTTTTAAGTAGCTATCAGGCATAGGGAAGGGAAAGTTAAGGGAGCACTCGATCATCACAGTGTAACACGAAGTCACTTAAACTTCAGGTATGCCAGTTTGTCCAGTTATAAAGCATAAACCCATTGTGGAATCCATTTCACCTGCTTTGGTCCAACTTTAGGTGACAACGGGTGCACTGCTGAGGCAACAACAACACAACCCAAAAAGGGAATGGTTTGGCAGGTGGTGGCCACAGACCGTTGTTCTCTCCTTATCCCCACTGACTGATTTTTCTGTAGTTTTGCTTTTTTGTAAGTGTCCTTGCAGCCCATTTGGGCTGCACAGGTAGTCCACCTCCTCCGGGATGGCGCATCCGTGCATGCCAACACAAGGTTTGCTTTGTCTCTCAGCACAGTTTCAAGAGTGTGGCGGAGATATCAGGAGACGGGCTTTTGCACGAGGAGAGCTGGGCAACCCGGCAACAGAACTGATATCTGCTCCTTTGTGCGAGTAGGAACGGGCGGATCTCTGCAAGAGCCCTATGTTTAGTACACAAACACCTGCAGGAGGAAACAAACCCTGATGTGAACATTATATGTTTGATTGTGTACTGAGAGTAAAGGGTATTTACATTCATGTTATGTGATGTGTTTCAGAGAAGTCCAGTTTGTTTCTCAAGGACCCAACTGATTTGATGACAAACATGTATGGCGATACTATTGTTACTTCTAATGGTAAACACACATACACACACACACACACACAATTTCTGAGGTGCCCCTTAAAGCTTGGATATTTCAGTATCCATATAATCAAAAAACATATTTTCCTTTCACTAATCTGCATGCTTTTAAAAATGTCACAAGTATAAAAATCTGCCTAAATTCACTTCTGCAAATTGTGACATGTGTTTGTGTGTTTTAGGCGAGGAGGCATGTCTTCTCCGTTTGTCTCTCACCAACCTGTTTACAGGAAGCTGTTTAGGATCATGGAGTGATTATATCAAAAGGTAGTCATACTGTTGGAGTTGTTTTTTCAGCATTAATTAAAACATTTTGTGGCTGTAGATGCCTTTGACTGAAGTTTAGGGAGACAGTGGCATCAAAAATGGTTGCATGGACATTGGTGGTGCAACTGCAAAGCTTTTATTGCTGCAACAGCTGAAGCATGTCCATCCATGTCAAAGGTTTCTTTAGCAAGAGCTGAGCCCCTGTTTCTTTCAGACACAACAGCTATTTCCAAAATCAGTTATAGTTTCTTCACAGGACCAAGTTGTGTCTGTACTTATCTGCTTTTGTCTTTTCACAGTGTATGTGAGCGCTGTCTGAAGGATCTCACTGTCAGGTAAAACTTAAACAGTTACACTTGATGCATGATGGATACTGTATTTATGCTTGCTGCAGCTATATTATCATAATAGCTGTTGGAATACATCCGAAGAGATTTACAAAAATGACTGCTTCACAGACAGAAAAACTAAAAAAGCAACCGTGTCATACATTTAGGTCCATAGGTTTTTGGACACTGACGCACTCTGTAATTTTGCCTTTGTAAATCACCACAGTGGATTTTAACTCAAGGTGTGGATGAAGTGCAGACTTTTAGCTCTAATTCAAAGGGTTTAAAAATTGGCATTAACTGTTTAGGAATTGCAGTTTTTATAAACAGTCCCACAATTTAGGGACTTAACAATGATGGGACATTTGCCTACCGGGCAGTTTCATGGCCAGATGAAGCATGTTTCCTCATTATTCCATTACAGTGTAAGCAGATGAAATATCTGGAGTTGATTCCAAATGTTGAACTTTTGGTAGCTGTTCACTGAAATTCTCAGTATGAGGGCCACTCAAGAACAGGAAGAGCAGATTAGACTTTGGCAGAAAAAAATGTAAAAACCCAATTCTGGGCAAAGTCTTTGGACAGATGAAACCAAGATGAACTTGTAGCGGAATTAAGTATGGAGAAGGAAAGGAACAGGTCATAATTTGAAGCAACTAAATAATCTGTCAAACACTGGTGGAGGCAATGTTATGACATGGGCATGTATGACTGCCAGTGGACCTGGGTCATGAGTGTTTATTGATGATGTGACATTGATATGTCCAGGATGAATTCTGAAGTGTACAGGACTATAGTCTCTGCTCAGATTCAGCCAAATGCTGCAAAACTGATCATTTTCATATGTATGTACACTGCTTTATGATCTATTTCCATCTCTGCTAGGTTTCATAGCAGTTTTTCTTGTTACTTGATTCAATAGCAGTTACAATGTTTTGGTGTTTTATTAATATATAAAACTGAAGTTCATCACTGTATTTCTCAATGTAGAGTTTTATGTGTGTCTGTGTGTTAGTGGACAGCCAGAAAGTGTGTACAGTGCCTTTAAGTCTCTGGGGACAGAGTTGGTGTTGGGTCTTTTTCTGAACGTTCGAGTGGAGGAGCAACCAGAACTTTTCCAGGAAATCAGTCAGCTCTGCACTCAACACTGGCACGGTAGAGTCATGCATATATACCATGCACACACAAAAGCACACATAAACTCTTCATGCCATTTTTTTGCCAGGCAGACCTTGAACGTTCTTTTTTCTTTAAACAAAATACTGAGAAATGTTAGCGTTAACTCATATGTATTGTAAAACAACCCTGGTATGATAAGACCTCATTATCTAATTCTTTTTTTGTCTTAGAGACTTTAAGTTTTGTGCAATACATTATTGCAACATCTCCACTTCCTCTTTCATTTTAGCACCACAAATATTTGTCTTTGTGTTTTTTTTTTCCTGACAGCTTCTGTCCTCCTCACCTGCAGGTCTAATCTCTGCTCCAGTAAATGTGAAGGTTCCTCTGTGGTCATCGGGTTTTTCCACTGCCCTGGATGCCAGAGACAAACTAATGGACATCATCAAAGATAAACTGGAGAATGACAAACACGGGTGAGACTGCACACACGCCTTCTTCCTCTGTTGCTTACACAAACTTGGACAAACCCACAGTTTATTCTGCAGAAACAGAGAAATTTTCCCCACAGCTTCTCTCAGTCGCCACTAAGTCTCCCACATCCTCCTTTCTTAATTTCTTAATTATATCACCAAAAAGAAGGGATATGATGGAACCACCCACGCTGCCACCACTACCGGTGCAAATCCTTTGTGTCATTGTGATAGCGTTAAAAAATATCTGACGAAGGATTTTGAATTTTGGCAAAGTGACAGACTTCCATAAGATATCAAGCTGATTAGATTATCATCCATTTTAAAAACACGGATTGACCACCAGGTGGCATTTTCTGTACATTTTTTTACCCATTTATCTGTAACTATTTTTCCAATATGAATACCATCATATACTTTTGTAGTGACATCATGTTGTGTCTGCTGCCATTGCTTTTTGCTGTTACTGCTGCTGAAATTGTAAAAAAAAAAATTCAGGGGTATTATGGAATCAACTTTGCTTCTTCATATGTCAGTTCTTAATCATCTAATTTATATAAAAGGAAAAAAATGATCTTGGCATCTAGCCTTACATCACATCAAGTGGGGTCAGATCAGGTCACCATTTGTGAAGAAATCTGATCTTTTCACTTCTTGGTCAGATTAGATGTTTTGCAGTTCTTAACGGCAGGTTAGATAATTTGTGAGCGCAAAGATACTGAGTAATTTAACATCATTAAACACAGTAAACACTTCAATGAAGAGCCGTTTTCAGTATAGTTACATTAAGTGTAAAGCTCTCCTTTTCGATATAAATATGATTTAGTGGAGGCTTCTGATCTCCTGTCGAATCTCTGAATTTTTTGACTGCCCTGCAGTTATCTGTCTTCTCTGTCTCTCTGGCCCCCTTCAGTTTTGTTGGGTCTCTCAGTTCATTGCCGCTGCCTGATTCCAGTGCTGCTGCCCAACACCTCCTGTTGTTCATCTCGGCGCTCATCCCCAAAGCGCTGGCATCGCTGCTCACCTCCTTCACACTGGCACTCAGTGGAAATGAACAGGTATACAAACACAGCACAAGTGTGTAAGGCAAAGAGAATTGTTTTAATATTAAAGAGAGAAAGGTTTACATAGGTTTTGTAGCTCCTCTAATTGTGAAAATGAGTACCTAAAGTAAATTATAGCAGTCAAAATCAGAATCATCAGAATCAGAATCTGTTATTAATCCCAGGTGGAAATTGCTTGAGGACCAGATGCTCCATTAGGTGTAAATAAATAAATAATATATACAGATATAAACAGATAGAAAATGAAATCATATAAACCAATATGTAAAAAATCAAATTGTCAAAATAGTAAATATGGATATATATGAAAGATAGAAAATGAAATAATAATACATTTGCCTTAGTGTAGAAAATGAAATATGTCACAATAAGTACTATATATGGATATGGCCAAAGAAAAACAATCCAGGTATTAAGGGGAGGAGTTGTAAAGTTTGATGGCCACAGGTAGGAATGATTTCCTTTGGCTTATTCAGTTATATCATTTTACTTCATCTGATTGACTTTAGGCCTCTATGGTGCCTCCCTAAAACACTACCAATGAGCAAAACAAGCCAAGGTTGGCTTAGAAATGCAATCCACTAATCGCTAATCTTAAAAGACACCTTCCAGCACAACACAGACAACAACACAAACTCTCTCTGAGAAAAAAGAACAAAAAAGTTCTTACTTCAGAAAATTTCTGATAGTCTTGGCAAGAAATGGTTAGCCAGCTACGATGTTTGGTTTGGAGATGGTGGCAATAACAAAAAGAAAGGAGGTAAAGCTGAAGGTGGAAGAGGTGAAAATGCTGAGATTTTTGTTTTGAGTGACCAGGCTAGATAGAATTAGAAATTAGTACATAAGATGGACAGCTCTGGCTGAGCGGTTTGGAGAAAAAGTCAGAGAGGCAAGGTTGAGATGGTTTGGACATCTGCCCAGGGATTTAGCATTTTGGCTGTCACCACATGGGTTTTGTGAAGAAACTTCAGCAAGCCATGCAATACCTGTCAGTCAAAGCAGCATATCTTTAGCCTTACCAGTATAAGACCAGGGTCAACAGCAGCAGTGTAATATAGATTCACGGAGGTACCTTTGATCAGTTTTGGTCAAAGCTCACTCACACACAGAATGGAGCACTCACTCCTTAACAGCACAAACATCAAGATCCTGACTGCTGATCACTTAACAGCAATAAAGAACTTTCAGTATCTTAAGTAAAAACCCTGCAATAGAAACTGTAATCATATAACAATACATTTAAAATTGAAGTTATTAGTTTTATTTTGGAAGATTACGCTTTAGTAATGCATATTATGTTCCAATATGCAGTAAGTTTCCTCTCTTCATGTTCAGAATGATTCCCGCCGTCAAGCAGCAGAAGACCCTGACTACCTGCACCGAGTACTGCTGGAGGTGCAGAGGCTATGGCCACCTTTCATTGGTGGACGCAGAATAGCTGACCAGGTAGGACTGCTTTCATATAGAGTTTAAATGTTTTAAGAGATTTAGTGACCCTCATCAGGCCATTGTAACATTTTTTTAATTTAAATTTTATTTTACCAGGGGAGTCCCATTGAGATTAATAATCTCTTTTACAATGGTGCCCTGGCCAAGATAACAGCAGCACGAATACAAAACAGACAACAGAATACAACTCATACTAGATAAAACACATAAAATAAGTTAAAAATAGTCATGAAGTGAAAGGAATGAAGGATTTAAATTTTGCACCACTAATCTAAAAGTTCATGAGTTGGTCACTAAAAAAATAGAAATCTTGAAGTTTGTTTCCAATACATCTAGAAACTCAAATGTAGTTGTCTGAAATAAAAATGTATTTTATCACAAAGAATTAGCTACAAATCAGTGGAACATTAACAGTAGAAGTGTCATAAAGAGCAAACGTGAGTGCAAAGAACAACCCATATAATACATTTTGTCAACTTTTTTGCTCACCTGTAAAGCATAGCGTTCAGTGTTTTATTTCAGTTAGGAATTAATATATGCAGATCTTTAAACTTTAAGTAGTTTGTTAAGTAGTTGCTTTGTAAAAATTAAGAATTTAAACAAGTGTTTGTGTTTTCACCCTTGAAAAGGCCTTAGATTGTTGTTGTCTTAGAAAGGTTATAAGTCATGTTCATAAAGCTTCCTAGTATAGAGTTTCTTCTATTTTAAAAAAATCTATGAAAATTATTCAGATTATCAATTTTTCTAAGAATATCCCATTAACGTTAAGACTTGGTCCTGGTAAGGATAACTCATTTACAAAGCATCTAATTCTTTAAGAGTGGTTCAAAGAAAAACTGTCAGGTGTTGGAAGGAGGAAATGAACATGATCATTCTAATGAGATATTTAAAGAGGGGAAAATGCCACCGTGCAGCAATAATGAACTAATCTGAGAAGCCATCAGGTAGGCTGCAGAGTTAACCTTTGAAGCAATGTTTTTGATTTTGGGAGAGGGGGGATTGTTTATTCTGTAGATGGAAATAATTTTTAGTTCATCTGGCTAAAGGACCAATGAGCCAGTTCCACTGAGAGGCATCTGTTGTCTGTCTGGCCATCCACAATTCCCAAAAATACTCTTCCTAGAGTATTGGTCAGATGATCATCTAATGGTTCTTCACCCAAATTGTGCTCAAGGTCAAGGTCGTATTTTTTGTCTTATTTTATTTTATTTCCATTTTTACAAAGAAGTGCTACTCTTTAAGAGTATTGGGCTGGATGGTAGTGTTCATAAAATGAGTGTGTGTGCCCTTCCACCATCTATACATAAATGTTGATATTAAAAGTTTATTTATTGTGCCATAACAATATCTTAAACTAGGTTAGGGCCCATCAAGAGCTATCAGAATCAGAATACTTTATTATTATTTTTTACTAGGGGTAAATTGTTTAGTTTGCAGACACTCAATTAAATATACATGTGAAAGATAGAAAATATGAACATAAAACTATATAAATCCTATATGTAAAAAAGTGTAATATTTAATATAAACATTCCAAATTTAAACAATACTATACTCAATATATATAAGATATGTCAATGGAAAATAGTCCAGGTGTCAAAGGGAGGAGTTGTAAAGTTTGATGGCCACAGGTAGGATTGATTTCCTGTCGCTTGTTGTGGTGTGTCATGGTCCTCTTTTGTTCTTCACACAAAATGTTTGCCTGCATGAAGGCAAAGCCTGTTCAGACCAAACTGGTCAATAAAATGATTGGACTTGGCACACGAACAGTGTCAACCGATGGAAGTTGAGCCGTTTTTCACACATTAATATCAAACAGAATAATCAATAAAATTGCCATTATTGAATAAGAACTTAAGCAAATAAATATAGGAGCAAGTGAAAAGGGCTACTCTCAAGGACTACTTTTAAAATGTAGCTAAAACTTTATTCAGCAGTGATAAATACAGCTTTCCCTAATTGAGACTAATTTCTGTGTTTGTATTGTCACTTAAGGTGCATTTTTATTTCTAATCGTAATCCTGAGGTAAAAGTTCAAGTCTCTTCCGTACTTAAAGCTTCTCACTTCTACCAAGTAATGTTAATGAAAACAGCACAGGCCTCAATTTGTGTTGCTCTGTCTTCCTCTAGATGGCGACAGATGACTAGCTCAAAGTCTCTTCTAAGTCATCTTTCTGTCTATGCTGTATTGTATAAGGAGTTACTGAGATGTGACAAAATACCAGGAACAACTTACAGTAGATATTATATCTCTGCAGTTTAAGGCTGGCACATTTGTTTGTGAAAGTCCTCCTAAAACCTTTATTCTCACAACTGTTGATCTTGCATTATAAAATAAAGAATTGTCCTTTCACAACGACATCTATACAGGTGAGTCCAACTGTTTAGTTTAGTAATTGGCTTGACTATGAGCATTTGAACAGCACGTGTTTTCAGTGTAGCCTGAGACACTGTTGAATTAAAAAAAACAGATGTCTGCTTTCTGAAAACCAAACATTGTGAGCTTGATTAAACTAGCATTTACCCTAAGGCTTGTGTTATTTTGTTTACCTCCTGTTTGCTGTGAATGGTTCCATTTTTTTCAGGTAATTATATTTGCTGGTATTTTGTCAGGGTGTTTGCTTGAAAATGTCTAGTAAACTGCAATCTGTACTCTGTGCATGGGAGTCTTACGTTCTGAATGAATTCTGATTTGACATCTGTCTGCCAGTAAAATCCCACGCTGACTCAACGTACCATCTCCTGATTGGCTTGCTGCTTACTCTGAGGATGGGGCATTCACAGCGTATCTGCCTCCTCCCTCTACAGCAATCTTTGATCATTGTGACCTCATCAAACAGGCTTATGCAACAGCCCAATCAGAGATATTGATCCCTCTCTATGATCGATTTCCTCCGCTCCCCCCGGAAGGAAGTGAGTTGGGAGGGTGGGGGGTTTGTTCAGAGTTTTTGAGTGGGGGTGATGTGAGCTGGTGACGCTGTTGAGCGGAGTGGAAAGTTTTGTCATTCCTCCCAGCCTCGGTGGTTTAAAGTGATATAAATCAGGTTGCAAAAACACACAGGGATTATGCAAGGTTTGCTGTGCATTGAAATATATAGGCATAAGAATATTTATATACTAAGAGGCACTCAGCTGCAGTTTAAAATGCAGCTCTTTGAAGACTACTAACTGTTAATTAATGACATATTGCCACACTGCCATAGCCTGTCCCCTGCCAGAAAAGCAAGAGGCATATGCTGTGCCTGCTCTGAAAAGGACTGATGAGATGTTTATATGTGCAGGGAAGTGTGTAACAGAATGAGCGATCATTAGTATTCACAATCAGGTGGAAAAAATGTGGCTTCTCCGTCAGGTGAAACTAAGATATGCAATAGTTGTGTGTGTGTGTGTGTGTGTGTGTGTGTGTGTGTGTTTTTTGCAGCCTGTGTGTAAGTGAAAGAGAGAGGAGGATGAGGGAGAAAGAATGAAGCCAGTGAGGGCAGAGGCATCTCTCAACAAGAACAGGGAGAAAGAAAGAGGTTTGTAAAAGATTTTCCACTCCACCAGCGAGAGGCAGAGAGAAAAATGAGCGTGCAGAGGAAAGAAAAACAGTGATCATGTTCTCTGGCAGTCCATTAGTGCAGATACTAATGGATGTAGTGAAAAGGTGAATTAAAAGGGCAACAATTGGTCTTTTTGCCCCAAGGTGGCTCTTTTCACCAGAGCTTAGTGGTTAAAACCGTGTCCCATTCACTTTGGTGCAAAGGGGTAATAAAAGTTAAGCCATTTCAGCATTCCCAATTCTCTTTTAGGGCAGGTCAGACTTACAAATCTACTTTAAGACCCTGAACCTCCATATCAACAGTTTTTTAGTGTTACTAAGTTTGTTCATGACAACAGAGGCAAGAATAGTGGATACATCATGCTATCCAACACTCATGAAACTCCCAGTGCAAATTTTAAAAAGTGGAAACCTTCAGATTGATTATTTTGTATGTTTTGTACACTGTGCTCATTCAAATAAATGCTTCAACTTGTTTAACCCTAGTACTGCCAGCTATACAACCAGCTAGATGACCGGGCAGTGAATGAAAACACCGGAAGTGATCAATATATAGACAACCGGCAGTACACGAAACTTATCTTGGGACATCGATATATTGAGGTCCTGCAGTACTAGGGTTAAGATGGTCCTAAATGCATGAAAAACTGTTTGAGTTTCCAATACAATTCAGAGCAATACAGTAATTATCTTTCATTTATTTTCATTTGTGTGCATTGTGGTGGTGTGATAAAGGTAAATGTGGCCTGTAGTGTAAAGTGCTACAAGTGGTCTGTAAGTATAGAAAATAACAATATAATAATATCTTTCTCCCTCTCTCTGTCTCTCTCTGTTTGTGTAGGACACCACCCTGGCAGGGTTTCATGTCCGTAAAGATTATGGCGCGGTCTATATCAGCCATGCTGTCCACCGTGACCCGGAGGTGTTTCAGGAGCCTGACAGCTTCCTGCCAGAGAGATGGAGCGGAAGGTGACGATCTTGGATTTGTGGCATTTTCATGACCACGCTGTTAGTGGCTCATTCTTAAAGGTTGATTGCTGTGAGCAAGAAAAGAAGAAATGAACAGCTCTGTTTACACTCCCTACCTGCTACACACTTAGAAGCGCACGCTCATTAGAACCAGTAAGAGGGAGGAAGCTTTTAGTGCTGTGACACATTATGGATTGAGGAAATGCATCACAAAAAGCACAAAGATAAGAGGATATATACAGCATTTTCTTCTATGTGCATTATAAGATATAGTTTTTTCTGGACTGGATAAAATTTAAAAAAGGAAATTAAGCTTAGGTGAAGAGAAGCAATGATAAAATAATTAAAAAAATTAATGAATTCACTTCAGGTGATTAAAAAATTAAATTACTCAATCAGCAATACAAGCAAAAAAATGGAAATAAAGAAGAAAGTAAATACATTTTTTGAAATAAAGGATCATCTAAACTAAGACAGGCTCAAATGTTACCATCACATGTAGGTAGAGAGACAGCGCTACAGACTGTATAAAAAAGTAGCTGCTGGGTCTTAAACATGAAGCTAAAGTGGAATTGCCTTAAACATGCATTCTTTCATGGCCAGTGGGGTGGGGGCGACTATTTTGGCTTCAAAAGTATTTGGATTGTATGGACCAGGACCTCTTAAATAATGTCTCTGGTGTTGAAGTCTATGGGAAAATGACCCCTCAGCTCCCCAATGTGTGACCTCAGTTAACATTTTTCTGATGAATAGTCTCAATCACTAGCTTCATGTCTTATTGAATCCAGCATGATTTTGTTTATAAACTGTGGTCCCTTTTAGCGTCAAGTAGGAGGATAAAGCAGGATATGCCATTATTATATTAGAGCGGGCCTACCTTATGACCGACACGTTACTATCATATGAGTGTGCAGTTTCCCTCGGTTTCTCGGTCTAATCCACCCCTCGCTTGTTGTGTTTGATTTAAAAATAACAAGATGATGATAGCCAAAAAATTCAACTTGAGATTTCAATATGTCAAAAGAATATTATATCGCACTGTGTCTAGTTAGCTTTTAAAAAATTATTGCGTATTCTTTGTGTAAACACAGTACTTTATTTACCTGAGGCACTATATAGTGTTCCTCATAGCTTTCTGAATGATACACATTCATTTATGATACAAGTTGCATATCTCCAATATGCTTTAGCTTAACTACATTCACCGGGTGCCTCATTAGATACACCTGGCTACTACCAGGTTGGACCACTTGTGCCTTCAGAACTGCCTTAATTCTTCCTGGCATAGATTCAACAAGGTCATGATATGACGTGATAGCATCACAATTGCTGCAAATTTGTCAGCTGCACCTCAATCATTTGAATGTCCCTTTCCTCCACATCCCGGTGGTGCTCTACTGGATTCCGATCTAGTGACTGTGGAGGCCATTTGGGTACAGTGAACTTATTGTCATGTTCAAGAAACCAGTTTGAGACGATTTGAGCATCAAAACATGGAGCTTTATCTGGCTGGGAGCAGTCATTAGAAGATGGGTACACTGTAGTCATAAAGGGATGGACATGGTCAGCAACAATACTCAGGTAGGCTGTGGTGTTTGCATAATGCTTCACTGGTACCGAGGGGCCCAAAGTGTGCCAAGAAAATATCCCCCACACCATTACACTACCACCTCCACCAGCTTTATCCTTTGATACAAGGCAGGATGGATCCATGCTTTCATATTGTTTACGCCTATAATTCTGACCTTACCATCCGAATGTCTCAGTGGAAATCAAGACTCATCTGAGCAGGCAATGTTTTTCGAATCTTCTATGGTACAATTTTGGTGATCCCATGCAAATCGTGACCTCAAGTTTCCTGATTATAGGAAACTGTGTCGTCTTCTACTGCTGTAGCCCATCTGCTTCAGGTCTTGATGCATGCTCAATCATCCAGGTATGTAAAGCCTCAAAAGTTGATTCTGTTCATCTGGATGTAAGGTTTTCCATGGGAGAAATGTTTCATCACTCATCCAAGTGACTTCTTCAGTGGTGATAGTTTCAGTCATTATGCAAATGTACTGTTTATAAGGTTGGGGAAACCTGCAGTCAGTTGAGACTGAAGAAGTCACTTGGATGAGTGATGAAACGTTTCTCCCATGGAAAACCTTACGTCCAGATGAACAGAATCAACTTTTGAGGCATTTCAGCAATTGCAGTCCTCCTTTAGCATTTTTATTCTGACTTTTTACCTTTGTGCAGTCAAAGCTTGGAAAATGGTGATTGGTCATTTCTATTAAGACTGCAAATAGACACTGGAAAGCTAGATGCCACAATATCACTATCTTTCATAGCCTGATCTTCGCTGATTGGCTGGTATAAAGCCATATGGTTTCTCTGACCTCATGCAGAGGGGAGGGCCAGTTTTGATATCCACTCAAGTTACCAAATAAGGTTTCTTGCTTAATAAAGGGTTAAAGAAAATAAAAAAAATCTGTGTATTTAAAAAAGAAACCTGAGACAAAAACAGGTTTAACAGTTACATTGAATTCCCTTTTCGAATTACCACGGACAAATGGGTCACGAGATTGATTGATTTATTTATTTTTTTTGTTTGGTTTCAAGATTACTGAAAGGGAAGGATGGATTTGCATGAGCATTTTACCAGGTGTGGGGAAGGATTGTTCACCATTGTGAGATGAGACACAATTGGACACTTTATATCATAGCGTCGCAAGTTGAAATTGGGAGCTGCTTGATAATTTCAAGAAAATAAACAATTCCAGACTCAGATGTCTTTCTGGATCCAGGGACTCGATACATGCAAGGTGTGGAGGGAAAGTATAGTCTAATTGTCCAAACATTTTTGTTATATCATGTGATAGTACAGGTCTGACTTGGTTTCTGAGTCGCTGAATGTATCAGAAATTCTACATTGTTTTTCTCTAAATTCTCCTTACTCTCCGGACTTATTTTTAGAGTAAATAAAAACCAAGGAAACCCTTATTGTTGAAATCTGTTTTAGTACGTGGATAGGACCAACCCCATAGACAAGCACATGGAGGTGATGATCAACCGCTACGGGATGGCGGCAGCACCAGCAGCACCACAGATGTTTGGCAATGCTGGCAGGGAGCATATGGAGAAATATGGTATGTTCATGTGTGCCAAAAAGAGCAATTCCTTACTAGTTTAAAAATGGAAAGTTATTGTAAAATTGTCACTTTTTTCATCATTTTACCCTAGTTTTTTTGTTTTTTTTTCCTCTGAAATGGTCAAGTTTACATGTTGGCATATCATACAGTGTTTATATTTTTAATTCTCTCTTAGGCACAAAACCAGAACACTTTGCCAAAATTGCCTGGAAGAACCACAAGCATTCCACCAATAACCCGTAAGAAACCGTTAACAGCATTTTCAAAATGATTTCGATTGTATTTTTATTCAAAGAGTGCGTATATTTCTGTGTTTTTCGTGCAGATATTCCCAGTTCCAGGATGAGTACAGTTTGGAGCAGGTGATGAAGTCCAGGCCGGTGTTTGAATTTCTGACTCTCCTGCAGTGCTGGTAAGAAACTCACGCAGTTGCACAGGGTATTGATCAAAGTGCAGATTCTTATCAGCAGTTACTGATAATCTTTTCAACTTCTGACATAACCGTGTCTCACTGTTCTGGTCTTCTTCTCCCCTCAGCCCTACATCAGATGGCGCTGGAGCAGCGGTTTTGGCCAGCGAGGCCTTTGTCAGGAAACACCAGCTGGAGAACCAGGCAGTGGAGATTGTGGCCCAAGAGATGGTGACTGACCTCACCTCCACATTTGAAGAGAATAGCTGCATAAAAATGGTAAGAAATTTGAAATGTTTTATCAAAAAAAAAAAAAATCACTGTACTGCTGTAACCCTGGAATGGATGGCTTGACAGTCATGAATGGAGCCCCTTTTCTTTTCAGGTGGGATACGATATGTCTCGG
>VUQH01081912.1:3727-24419 GCA_015106775.1 Etroplus canarensis | reverse complement strand
TGGGACGTTTGAGTACGACCCCCCCCCCCAAAAAAAAACAACAAAAAAAAAAAAACAAGACAGAACAGTTGACCAACATACAGCAATTTGCACACTCTGCAGGAAGAAGTTTTCATTTCACTGAAGAAGTTCCAGCTTAGAGTATGGCATCACCGTGAAGCAGAGATTAGGTGGTGGTTCCCCTGCAAGTACTTCAGTGACCATGATGCTCAGTTTGTGCCAAACCACCCTCACAGAACCTCGGGGTCTCAGTAAGTCTAGCTTTGACAAATCGTATGTTTAGTTTTTTTTTTTTTTCATTTTTGTTTTGCCATCTGGACACCATATCTGTTCTTTACTTTAAATGAAACACATGCTTAGTGTCATGAGTCTTTTTGCCTCCACAAAATGAAACACAATTATTAATGAATGAACATTAATCGTGATGAAACTAAGTGAATTCACAGCTGCCCTGTGATTAATCTGGCTTCCTCTTGCTTGGATCACTTAAACATAGAAGAGGATGCCTGACCTGCACTTATGTAAATCTGTTCTTCAGTTCCTTACTTTGTACTCATTTAAACAAGCCTACTTTTTCTTTTGTCTGCTGGAGCATATACAGTACATGCAGGAGTCTATAGGCAGAAATTCACAGGGGGCTCCTCCAACCAGTGTATGCTATCACTAATCTGACAATATGACAGTAACATATTAACATGACAGTACTTAAAGAATATTCATCATTGCATCAAAAGGCTACGTCACCAAATGCTGGACTTCATCAAATTCATGCAAAGTAAAAGAAGTAGACCCTTGTATCAAAAGACAAATACATGCATATAAGCACTGTGAAAAAAATGATACTGTATTTGTTACATAATGTTGCATTGATTTATTTCCACAGCTTTACAGAGTATCACTCTGAGCTTTGATGTGTCATGAGCTGCAGTCATCAGTGCTGGAAACTGAGTAGACAACTTCCTTGTTTTTCATATTTCAAATTTTATTGCTTACTTCTCAGACTGTCAAGCTTTATAGACTTTCTAATTTTCATGTTCACTTCCCTTTAAAGGCCCAGCAGTAACTATAATCAGTCATCCAACAACTCCTACACTGGTGGATAACACAACCAGAACTACCACCCCAAGCACAAGTTCTATTCCCTCTACAACACTGACTGCCCCAGCTACCAGCACACAGGCCACAGCCTCCATTTACCCTCTTCACCCACAACACCAACAACAGCCAACAACTGCCATGTTGTTTTCAACTACAACCCCAGTTCCAAAAAAGTTGGCACACTGAATATAAGTAAAAACACAATGCAATGATTTGCAGATCTCATGAACTAATATGTTATTCACCAAAGAACATAGAAAACATATCAAATGTTGAAAGTGAGACTTTTTACGTTTTCATGAAAAATACTTGCACATCTTGAATTTGATGGCAGCAGCATGTCTCAAAAATGTTGGGACAGTTCCATGTTTACCAATATGTAGCATCCCCTCTTCTTTTAACAAGTCTGTAAACATCTGGATTAGAAATGAGTACATCAGAGGGACAGCTCAGGTTGAGAAGTTTGGATAATTTGGACATGTTCAGATGAGGGATAGTGGATATGAAGGATGTTGAAGATGGAGCTGCCAGGCAGGACAGAAGAGGAAGACCACAGAGAAGGTTCATGGATGTAGTGAAGGAGGACATGCAGAGGGTTGGTGTGACAGAAGAGGATACAGGGGATAGGATGAGATGGAGGCAACCAACAGAAGAAGTTGCTTTCTTCAGCTGTTTCTTTTTAGTACCGCTTACCTTTGGAGCTTGTTGTTGTCCTGTCCTGGCTTTTTTGGGACAGGCTGCTGTCATCAAATTCAACATGAGCTAGTTTGTTTCATGAAATATTTGATATTTTTTCTTTGTTCTTTTGCATGCAATATTGAGATTTGTAAATCATTACATGGTGGTTTTATTTTTATATAACTTTTTTTTTTTTAAATTGGGTTGCTCTTCACGTAGCACAACCAGAAGAACAGCAGAAATGAAAACAGTTTAGCTGCCAACCACTATGACCCGAAAGCACAATTTTCCCAACACCTTCTTGAAACCGTGTGAGCATGGCAAAAGAGGATTGGTTACATTGCGTAATCTGTATATGGCTGTTTACATCGGTGAAAGAGCCGATTGTCAACAATGGCCTTTGAATTCAAGAGCCTGTAAGAAGCAAGTTCAACATACCCAGGATATCCTTCCTGTATCTGGCTTCACTTACCATAACATCAGAAATCAGGAACTTTCATGGGGCCATTGACTCACAAAAATGGTTAACTTGATAAATCAACCCAGGGTTTTGTAATCTGGCAATGAGCACTTTCACATGAGAGGGGTGATGTTAGTTGCATATAACCAATCAGAAACACGGACAGGTCTACTAAACTATGCTTTTCCTCTCACACACTTTCACCCCAGCGTAGAGCTCTAAATCAGTACATTAACTACCCATTCTTGTGCGTATAGGGCGTTCTGTTACTCTTTCCATCGCTGTCCGGGGTATGTCTGCATAAAGCTTTGAAAACTTTTACATAAAACTGAGTCATACCATCACTTTGGACACACATGAAGCATGAAGTAATGTTACAGATTCCATGAGGGAAAAAGCCCCTCATTTCAACACCCTTTCGGTCTGGAATGATTGACTTGTAGCTCTGAAACCAAATAACTCCACGTCATTACCATTGTTTGCAGACAGGATGATGGAATGTGTGATACAACAGATCAGTCTTCTCATTCCTCTGAACTCCACTACCGCACACTGACAGTAACAGTCTAAGTTTCACTCCGAATGCCATCTTCCTTTGATAAAGTTACTTCCTGTCTGGTAAGTTTTTTCTCTACATTAACAAAAGGCAAAACAAGCACAAATGCAGCTTTTTCACTTGACAAAATATGTACTTGAAACGGATGCAGAAGTTCTTATATAGTTTAGGAATTTAAATTTGAGATTTAATGTTTGCAATTATGCAAAAGACTGATTTTATTCATTTTTTAATTCACCCTACTTAGATATATGCAAGCAGCAAATACACATCTAACACCTACTATCTTTTCTATTTCACATTTAATGAATTTTCAGTGATTTGTTTTGATCTACACTCTAATGCTGATCTGCTGAGATTTTCCCACACAATCATCTCTAGGGTTTACAGAAAATGATCTAAAGATAAGATAAGATATCCAGTGAGCGGCAGTTCTCTTGGTAAGAGTGCATTGTTAATGCCAGAAGTCAAAGAAGAATGTCCAGACTGCTTTAAGCTGATAGGAAGGCACCAGTAACTCTAATAACTACACCTTTCAACCACGGTATGCAGAAGAGCATGTCTGACAGCACATGTGAAACCTTGAAGCAGGTGGGCTACAGCAGCAGAAGACCACACCGACTGTCAGCTAAGCACAAGAAACTGAGGCTACAATTCACAAAGGCTCACCAAAACTGGGCAAAAGAAGACTGAGAAAAAACACTGCCCCTAATGAGTCTGGATTTCTATTGCAGTCAGAATTTGGCATATACAGCATGATAGCATGGATTCATCCTGCCTTGAATCAGTGGTTCAGGCTACTGCCGGTGGTGTAATGGTGTGGAGAATATTTTCTTGGTATACTTTAGGCCCCATAATACCAAGTGAGCAACACTTAACCTCGTAAACCCGAGAGTCCGTCAATTGGGGGAATTTTTACATTTGATAGCAGAAGCCTAAAAAAGAGGCAAGGGTTTAAGGGGTTAAACACTGCAGCCTACCCGAATATTGTTGCTGAACATGTCCATCCCTTTATGGACACAGTATACCCATCTTCTGATGGCTGCTTCCAGAAGAATATGCCACATCCTCAGATCACCATAAGCAGGTTTCTTCAGCATGAGAATGAGTTTACTGTACTCAAATGGCCTCCACAATTACAAGATCTCAATCCAGTAGTGCACCTATGTGTTGTTGTGGAATGGGACAGTCACATCATGGATGTGCAGCCAACAGATCTGCAGTACCTGTGTGATGCTGTCATGGCAATGTGGACCGACCTCTCTGAGAAATGTTTCCAGCACCTTGTTAAATCTATGCCACAAAGAATTAAAGCAGTTCTGCAGGCAGTCCAACGCAGTACTAGCAAGGTGTACCTAATGAAGTTGCCTGTCATGGTCTGTGTCCTGTCTGCCTTCCTGTCCATGTCACCCCTTGTTTTATTGTGAAAACCGTCTCGTCTGGTGCCCCTGCCTTTGTTATCCTTCCTGTGTTTCATCACCTGCAGCTGTGCACCACTCCCTCCTGTGTCTATTGGTCTTGTTGTCTGTCTATTTATACTGTCAGTCTCGTCTCCCTGTTGTCTCATCCTCGTCGTTATTTTCCGCCTCAGTCTCCCTGAGTGTCGGACCGTGCCTGTGTGTGTGTTTTGGTTTCCTGCCTTCACTCTTCCTTCCTCACCTTGGTCAGTGCTCGTGTATGAGTTTTGGCAATAAAGCCCTTTTTAAAATGCATTCCGGCTGTCTGAGAGTCCTGCGTTTGGGTCCGCACCCTCACACTACAGAGCCAGCCATGACATTGCCAGTGAGTGTAAGATGTTGTAGCAATAGTTTTAATAACTGAATGCATACAAAAATGGTAGTGGCTACTGTAACTAATTTTCAACCAGTATGAGTCTCTTCAATGTGTTTCCCTTGGCTGTTTGTGCATAAAAATACAGTTTCCAGTTGGTTTGCAGAATGGGACAATGTCCTTTTAGATTAACTGTGACATACAGTAATTCACCAGGGTGAGAGGCGGGGTGCATCTTGGACAGATCGCCAGTCCATCACAGTGGAAGTTCTACTGAAATTAGATTAGATTTGTTCCAATTTGTTTATATTTTGTTTTAAAAAGAATCAAATTTTTGTTCTTCTGACAGCTGGTTTAAACATGAGCATTCACTGCCCGTCCCCATCTGATCATAATCTCTTAAGAAATGTTTGCTCATACCAGATCATTTCCTGCTTTAAATACTAAAGCTTCCGTGTGGGAGACAGATAATAGACAAGAGAGTGAAGGAGAGACTGTCTTTGGAGTACAAGTGTTAGTCTGCCTTTGTGAAGTGAGACAAACACACAATGTCGCTCTTTGTGCTGCTGCTACCGCTGCTTGTTTGCAGCACTCAGGCTTCTCATTTTTATGGCACAGTGATGACCTACTACCCAAAAGACACTTTTTCAAATGGATCTGTCATGGTATGTATGTATTTTCCTTCTAAACCAATTTAGTGACTTTATGAAACTTGACCGTACTTAAATAAACAACATTTGCTGTAAATCTACAGGTGACCCTTCGGTATAAGCTGAACTTCCATGATTGTACATCCAGTGACACATGGAATTGCGTCAGTGGTGATTGTGGAAGTGTGACGAGCACTGTGCTAAACAAGGTTAAAGAGGAGAGCAGTGGAGAGTGGTGTCAGACTGAGGGAATCATGACTCGGCTGGTTCCCAGCAACGCTCCGTTTCAGCTTCAGTGAGTCCACAATGACAGTAAACAAAAGTAATTTATAAAACATCAGTGTCAAATATTCACTTTAGGGTGACAAAAACCAAACCAACTCCCTCAGCAGTTCAACTGAACATTCATCTTTTCAGAAATAAATAATTATGCTAATGATCAGCTCTGTTCCTCTGGTAACATGCTATTTTTTAATTTGACAACTTCCTATGACATTCCACTCAAGGCTGAATGGTGGTAACTGGATAATTGGCATAAAAAATAATATTGTAAGTTGGAGAGCTCTAACTCTGGTGGAACTGAGGAATCGGTCCGACATCGGCAAAGCCAACACATCACCCCAGACCACCATCCTGCCAGCTATAAGGTGAGCCTGTTCACAGTTTGTGTGCTACAGCTTTGCGTGAAAACGAATACAGCATTTGGCAAGTGCTGTTTTTTCTTTTTTACTCTCTGTCAGAGTTCCCTCAAACTGTCAGCGAAATTTCAGCTTGTTAATGTTCGACCCTGATGGAGACGAGGTTACATGCAGATATGCAAATACTGAGTCTGAGTGTAACCCCTGCACAACACCGTCTGTCCTCAGCCTCTCACCGGTGAGTGTCAAATGTTCATATCATATCACCTGAGAGAATCAGATAGTTGCCACCGGCAGAAAATACCATAGTTTTATCTCAGCACAATTCAGATGAATATGTTCAGCAAAAGTCAAAGAATTTTGTCCAAAAAATTAGTTTTTCCACATTCATGTACCATCTTGAGATGAATTACACAACAGAAATGTTTTTAACTGAATTTATGTTCCTGTTTTGTCCTCTTGCAGTCTTGTATTCTGTCATTCAGCCCCACCAACAGCAGTAATGAAGGTCCGTATGCGGTACAGCTGATGATGGAGGACTTTCCCAGGCAGGACATCAACTTGACTCAAACCAACGGGACACAGACAATGATAACCACTAACACGCCTATCAGCAAAATACCGGTCCAGTTTGTTCTGAGAGGTACAAATCCAGCTTTTGATAGCTACCAGAGCTACTAATATTACCACTGAAATTTGTGTTATGTCAGAGGTTTGTACACCAGTGTTATTAAGATTCACTCTCTGGACCAACAAATGGCAATCCACCAAGCAGGTGCAGCGATATTTTATTCTAACATTTGATGGCATTTCTATCCAGAGAAAATATGGTCACCTTTTCCATATTCTTCCAGTTGATCCTGCAGTAACATCCTGCACAGATGGACTCTTTCTGCCCAAGTTCCTACCTCCAACCCCAGCTAATGGAGAACGGTTCTACACCCCTGTCAATCAGATTCTGGAAATAAACATCACTGCAGAGGCAATTAACTCTACGTGAGTGAAAAAAAAAAAAAAAAACATCTTGAGACTTCATGTCTTAATGTACAGAAGTTCAATTATTTCTTGTGGACAGTCTCTGCTTAGACAAATACATGCCTGCAAGACGTTAATGATTCGAAAATCTGGTACATCTGTCAAGGTAATTAGGCCATAAATTTGATTTGATCTTTTGTATTACAAAATTCCAGAGCCGATACACAAGATAAGGTAGACAAGATGGCAACAAGCCAAACAAAACCAAAACTCTATGGGTGCAATCACACAACTGCAAAAGGCTTAGACCTTAGACAGCAATGTGCATTCTAAACTAAGCAAGAAAAAATATTATGGTTGTTTGGTTTGAAAAAGTAACTTAAAAATCCTTTTGCTTTTCTATGTGTTAAAGGATCTCTGAGCTGCTGTACAGTGGGCCTTACAATGTAATCCAGAATACAACAGGAACAGGACAGTTCAGTTTGAGATGGACGCCATCTGAGAGAGAAAACGGAGAAAGCCACCCCATCTGTTTTGTTGTCCAGGCAACACTCAAGTCAGTTTTTCATTTTATATTATTTAACCCATAGAAAGGTGTATGGTTAAACTGTAGAGCTTCCTGAAATGAAAAACTTAAACTGTAACACATGTTGAAAGTCATGCTTCCTTTTTGTGTGTAGATTTTATTAAAAGGGAAGTTTAGAACATTGAGTCCTTAACTAATGACCTAAAGATGTTGCCTTGTGTGTTTCCTTAAGTATGGATTGTTCCAACAAAAAGGGTGGTGAGCTTTCCTTTAATCATGTAAATATAGTAATTTTAACTATTGAGATCACAGTTGGATTCAAAAGACCACATGAAGGCTAGGAAACTCGCAGCTGAGAACCAGATCAAGTGTGTGAAATGTAACAAACCTCACTAAGGAAGTTGGAAAATTGCTCCATCAAAAAGTAGATGTGGAAGCAGGATGAACTTAGAGGCATCAGCACACATTTGGCCAGTTTGCAAAAGTAATTTCACAGGCTGACAAGCCTTGATCCTGCAGCAGGGAAGTGAATCTAAATACACTGCTCATGCACCCAAAGCTAGGATTAGTATTTCCTTTGACATCAATTTAACTTTTGCATATCTGAAGTTAAGGTTTCAGTTTCTCTTTTTGTCTTACTTACTCACTCATCTGAGGGTGAGTAAGTATTGGACCACCTATACATTACAGCTACAGGAGTTTTTTTTACACCCCACTATAAATCCATTGGAATTAATATGGAGTTGGTCCCACCTTTGCAGCTATAACAGCTTCCACTCTTCTGGGAATGCTTTCTACAAGATTTTGGAGTGTGGCTGTGGGAAATTTTACACATTCATCCAAAAGAGCATTTGTGAAGTCAAGCACTGATGTTGAACGAGAGGGTCTGGCTCACAATCTCCATTCTAGGTCATCCCAGAGGTGTTCATTGGGTTAGGGTCAGGGCTCTGTGTGGGCCTGTTAAGTTTTACCACATCAAACTCATCTAACCATGCCTTTATGGATCTTGCTCTTTCCACTGGGGCACATTCATACTGAAACAGAGAAAGGCATTCCCCACAGTGCTTCCACAAATTTGGAAACAGAGAATTATCCATAATGTCTTGGTAAGTTGAAGCATTAAGGTTTCCCTTCTCTGGAACTAAAAACCCAGACCAATCGCAGAAAAACAACATTAACCCTCCTCTACCAAACTTTACAGTTGGCACAGTGCAGTCAGACAGGTAACATTCTCCTGGCATACCCATACTCGTCTATCAGACTGCCAGATAGAAAAGTAGGATTTGTCACTCCAGAGAAAGCCCTTCTACTTCTCCAGATTCCAGTGGTGGCATGCTTTATACTACTCCATCCAACACTTGGCATTGTGCTTGGTGATATAAGGCATCCATGTAACTGCTTGGCCATGGAAACTCATGCCATGAAGCTCCCAGAGTACAGTTTTTTCACTGATGTTAATGCCAGAGGAGGTTTAGAGCACTGCAGTTATTGAGTCAGCAGACTTTTGGCCACTTTTACACACTGTGTTTCAGCACTCGGCGACCTGACTCTGTGACTTTGAGTGGTCTGCCACTTCGTGGCTGGATTACTGTGCCTCCTAAATGCTTCCAGTTTGCTATAATACCACTCAGACTTGATCGTGGAATATCAAGGAAGGAAGAAATTTCACCAACTGATTTGCTGCAGTGGTTGCATCCTATTGCAGTAACACACTCAAATTCAGTGAGCTCTTTCGAGCGACCCAATCTTTCACAAATGTTTGTAAAGGCAGATTGCATGCCTTTACAATGTTTTTGTCCGTATATGTGCAAATTTTCCTGCTCTGACTAGCTCTTGAGCAATTCAAACATTTTCATCAAACATCCCTTAAGGACTGTTGGACAGGTATACTGTCTTTAATAGGAAAATTTATCTTAAACATAGAAAGAATAATTTGCAAAAAAAATGGAAGTATTGCATTGATTTATTTGTTGATTTATTTCCACAGTGCAACAAAGTATCACTCAGAGCTTCGATGCTTCATTGTGACTGTTACAAACGGTGAGTAGAACCTTTTCCATCTATCCCAAATTTTAAATTCCACCACTGATTTACTGGATCAAAGTAATTAAATTAGAATATATCATTCTGACTTTGTTTTTTAGAACCATTAACTGAAACATCTACCGGTGCTCCAACTACAACACCCGAAACGACAACCCCTACCACTACACCAACTACAACACCCAAAACGACAACCCCTACCACTACACCAACTACAACACCCGAAACGACGACCCCTACTACTACACTACCTACAACAACCCCAGCCAGTGGACCAGCTTGTGAGTATGAATGACAGGAAGTGAGATTTACCAAACATATACAGTCAGTCTGACTCAGTCCAAGAAAATGTACACTCAGTTTTGTTCACAGCTATTAATTGTTGCTCACACCAGAGCAGCAAAAGGTCATGTCAGTTTTATGCCACTGCAGTGGAATACTCACAATTCATGGATTTATAAATCCACTAATATTCTTGTTGAGTAGTCCATAATAAAGGAATCAGCTTAAACGACAAGTTGGAATAGCCACTACAAGTCACCACGTTATGTTACCAAGTTTCTAAACCAGACATTCAGCAAAGACACACTGACATTCTGCAGTTTACCAGGACATTACAGTGTTTAGGTTGTCATGGCGGGAAAATCTGTCTGTAATGACTTAACCAAACTCAGAATTCACAGTGGAAAATAGGAAAACCAGAACGCCAGTGATATATTAGCTCATCTATAACTCATGAACCCTCACAATTCACAGGTTATTCTAAAGTTCGAAATACAGAAAGAAAGTTGATTGGCTGTATTACACAAACTAATGAGAATTAAAATCCACTGAGAAGACAAGGAGGTCTCCCAAACACTCACACCCAAGACAAATTAATCACATTCATCACCAAATGAAAATGTTTGAGTTTAGGAGTATTGTGACTACATGTTCAATAGTAACTATGACCATAAAAAGCATTAAAGTCTGAATGCATCAGCATGTCATAGCATTGACTATATTATTGATGCAGCATAATAGTGATAGGAAGGCCCCCAACATTCTTTATGTGGGAGTCCACCAATACTACCACTCTCTCCACGATCGTGACCAATGAGATCATGATCATCACCATCTAACAGGATGCAAGTGGTATGCAACATGTGTGGCAATGCAAAATTTCAAGCTATTACGGTTTAGCAGCAGATCTACTATCTAAAAAAGAGAACCATCAAAGCTTTGCCAGCATGGGAATAGCAAATATAGTAATAGGGGTAGCGGAACGTTGCAAATCAACCTATAATTTTTACACTCTTAAAAACAGGAAATTATGCTGATTACAATGACAAACTGCAGCTTACCTGTGAATGAAATCAAACAAATGTGTTTTTATTAGTTTTGGGTCATCTAGTTAATAAGAGGACAAACTCTATCCTGACCTCTATTCTAATGTGTTTTCGTGTTTCTAGATGTTGCAGCCCTGAGAATGAAGATTTCCTCGCTTGTGGATTTGTCTCAAATTAATACGGATACCTTTCTAACACTGGTTAGTCTATTGTCCAATCCATTCTCATTCCAAGGGTGCCAGGTTCTACCATTTTGTCAAAGCTGCTGGTGTTTCCTGGTGCTGGTGACTTAGCCTCATATAATTTATCAGAATCAGAATTTTTCATAGTTATCATCGGACAGAGGCTTCCTCTAGATAGGCAATGCCCACATCAGCCCATTGGTAGAAACATCCTTGCAGAGCCATACCACAAACTGAATAAACATGCTAACACCATAACTTATTCCAAAGTTTCTGAACATGATAAACATATACAACTATACAAGGATGACATGAAACATAGTTCTTTTCTATGAGTTCCTTAAAAACCTGTTCTGCCTCTTTCTAAAGAACCCTCACATGTGATAAATCTGTGATCACATCTCTCGTTTCTTTTTTCCTCCCCAGATCAAAAATGTATTGATATCACATGGCCTGCCCACCGACGTGACCCTACGTCTCACCAGCAGTAAGCCGCAGATTGGTGCAACTGCACCATGATCATGAACATCAACTGCCCTCTGCAGGCAAACTTTGATTTCTTTTGGTGTCAAATTTTATCTCCACTGCTCTTTAATGCGCTTTTATTTCCTAGTTAAATTCTTTTTTCAGTAATATTTTTAAAAGCAATATGTTAGCTTTGTACTGTAGTGCTATGATCTAAAATTGTTAAAAACCACATTATTTTAATTACTAAACAAGAAGTACATATCTATATCTTTTTACCATTTGTTAAATGTGAATATTAAATGTTATTTTGCACTTTATTTGATTCAAATTGTTGTTTTTTAATTCATTTTAATGACTATTTCATGGCTCATTTTATTGTCTTTTCTCTGTGTTTTATTGTTTACATTATGCCTCGTGTATCCATGTTTTCTATTTCAATATTTTTGTAACTTTGTTTTGATGTGCTATAAAAATTAGTTTAATTATTAAATCTAAATTATTTTAACAACTGATGTGGAGTAACAGGAAAACACATTGTAAAAACATTATTTTTAAACAGCAAGTACCAGATGTAATTCAATAAAACAGGACCTGATGCGTTCACACTCAGATGGACTCCATCTGAGTGTGAAGCCTCTGCTAGCTACTCCACCTGTTTTACTGTTCAGCAAGTTTCAAAGACTTTCTGTCCTTTCGTTTAATACAAAGTGAAATTTGCTGGGGGTGGGGAGTGGGGTGGTATCAAGATCCAGTTCCATTCCAACTTTTCTTTATCCCACAAAACATCCTTATTTCAGAGTGGAAACATTAGTGAAATGCATTCAGAGTGGCAGATTTTACGGGAGTCTCATGAAAAAATAAAACACATGCTTATCATCTACATCAGAATTCCCTACAAAGGTGAGTTCAGCAGCTTTTTGTTTCGATTTGTTGTATTGCTTTCATAGTCGATACCAGGGAAGGTCTTGGGCTTGCCGTAGCTACCTATAAGAAAGAGGATTTAAACTCTTTGGTTGGCACATAATTGCAAATAATACATTTAGGAGCAGCCCTCTGAGAAGTCACACAACCTGACAGCACCAGCAAAAATAGGAATCCACACAGATAGCAGTTACGCACCAGGGCTGTATCCTTGACACCCTGCAGTTTGAAGGCCTTGCTATGAAGGTGTCTCTGAAGAAATGTTGTGCAAGTGATGGATCAGTCGCATTTATGCATGAAAAGCAGAACCCTATAACCTGACTGTCACTCACTGCATCAGCTACAAGTTAGAACCTGCTTCCATGAAGCTGTAAAACACATTACAGAGCTCATTTCCACATATTGACTCTCAAACTCTAAAAGTCTGCTGTTGACCTCAGTAAGTGGAACAATGTCTCCTACTTCTTTGTCCAGAGATGCACACACGTGGGTGAATAGGAAGTGATGAGCTGCAGATGATCCTTTGCAGTAAAAGCAGAAAAAAGCCACTAAAATGTTTTGTGCTTCTACATTTTTTACATTATTTCATATTAAATAGGCATATATAAGTTAAGTGGCCAAATGGTCGTAATTGAAATGAGGATTTAACTGTGACAGCTGGGATAGGCTCCAGCACCCCCCGTGACCCCAGATAAGCGGAAGAAGATGAATGAATGCTAGCTAAAATGGCATCTAAGCATTTGTATTGTTACATTTTACTGGATCGCCTGCGTCTGCAAGAGGAAAATATAAGACTATAAATATTATGCATAATAATTCAATCAAAAAACAATAAGGTTACAATATTCTTGGAAATGTTGTGGTTAAATGTTTAGTTCTGATGTTGTTTAGCTGACGTTCATACTAAAGTTATTGATGGCAGTAATACATACTGTAATAAATACTATAACACTCTTTAGAGTATAAAGGACCACCATGGTTCCTGAATTATTTTAATGGAGAAAGGAAAAAAAAATATTCCCCCTCTGTTTTTCTTTCACTCTGAATATTATAAGAAAGTACATGGCCTGGCATGGTGGTTAGAATTGTTGCTTCATAGAAACAATGTTCCTAGTTTGACTCTCCTTCTAGCACCTTTCTGTATGGAGCCTACATTTTGCTTGTCTCAGTTTTCCTCCACAGTCTAAAAACATGCTTGTAAAATTAAACTTTCTAAACTGGACACACAGTCCTATAAAACAGAAACACAGGGCTCTATGCACTCATTTGAAAAGTAAGAACACCCTTACCGCTTCTACAGGAATTGCAGTGAGGTGCCGCTGATCAAATGCATTCCATTAACTGACCATCAGCTAGTGTGACCACCTCTATGAAAGTAGAAGTTTTAGCAGTTTGATGATCTGAAGCATTCAGATTTGTGTTAACACAACACCACAAAATTCCCACTGGTGGACATCCCGAATTCACCCTGAAGTCCCCAGTGACTATGCAATGCTCAGAGAGAAAGCAAAACAGAACCCCCCCTCCTCCCACTCCTTTTTGAATATGTAAACAAAATCATCCATGTTAAGCAATATTATATTTTGATGAATGACTGCCTTGTTTACATGTTTGAAATAAACTGACATAAACTGTACAAAAACAAGAAAGGAAACAAAAACAAGTTTGTCTGAACTCCGCTGTATACCAAAGTATTCAGAGTGAAATGTGAAGCTGTCTGTCCGACAGCTAAAATTTGGCCAAAAGTGGATCAAGCAACATGACAGTGATTCCAAACACACCAGCAAATCTACACCAGACCTGAAAGAGAAAAGAATCAAAGTGTTGCAATGGCCCACTCTATGTCCAGAACTCTACCCCATTGAAATACTGGTACAGGACTTTAAGAAAGCTGCACATGAATGAATACCTCCAAAACCTTAATAAACTTATGCAAATTTGTAAAGAAAAGTGGGCCAAAATTCCTCCACAATGATATGAGAGACTGATAAAGTTAAACAGAAAACAAACAGTTCAAGGTATTGTTTCTAAAGGTGATCCTACAAGCTAGTGAATTATGAGGGTGTACATAGTATTATGAATTATGAGGGTGTACGTAGATTTTTCACATAACTGCAAAGAGTTCTGTGAAAAAATTCTTTTTCACATGACTGCAAATGAAAAGCAAAAGCCATAAATGGGAGAAAACAGGAGAAACAGGTACCCTGGTCTGTGTTATGTATGTGGACATATATGCTGTCTATTATAAGAAAGGCTATATTTTTATATATGTTATTATTGTATTAAATTATTTCCACAGTCTCATCAAGTGTCGCTCCGAGCTTTGATCATTGCGAGAAACAGTGAGTCGACTGTTTCCTTGCTTTCAGTTCTTTGAATTTCTGTGCTTATTTCCTGGATTGGCAAGGTTAACATGAAATCTGTTTTTTCTGATCACTTCACTTTACGAGCCCAACAATAAATACAACCACTCATCCAACAATGATGCTAGTATCTATAACAATCCCATCTGTCTTGATGTTGAGTCCTCAACAGCAGACATTATTTACTACCCAGGTGTTTCTTCTTTGGTCAGCCATTAAAGGACGCATCTCATTTTCATTCCAGTAAATGTAACTATTGAGGTTACAGTTGGTATCTGAAGGCTACATGAAGACCAGGAAACAGACTACCACAAAAGCTGAAAACACAGAAAATGGATACATTAATTTTATCAGTACGAAAGTAGGGTGGATGTTAGCTTTAGTATTACATCCACCAATGAAAACGAACCAAAGCAGTGAGGCTCTTAGCAGCTAGAACCAAAAGGCTGTCAACCTCCTGAAGTCACAAAAACATCAGGCTCGACTTCACTGTAGGCATATTTTTGGAGTGTAATATACAGTACATACACAAAAGTATTGGGCCACCTATACACTGCACCTACAGAAGCTTTTATAACATCCCACTCTAAATCCATAAATAGTAACTGTGCAACTGTACCAGCTTTCACTCTTCTGGGAAGACTTTCTGTGAGTTTTGGAGTGTGTTTGTGAGAATTTTTTCCCATTCATCCAAAAGATCATTTGTGAGGTCAGACACTGATGTTGGACGATAGGCCCTGGTTTGCAATTTCCATTCTAGCTGGGGTTGAGGTCAGGGCTTTGTGTGGGCCAGTCAAGTTCTTACACACAAAACTCATCCAACCATGCCCATATGCACCTTGGTTTGTTTACATAGAAAGAGTGCCCTCCCCAAACTGTTCCCATAAGGTTGGAAGAATAAAATTGTCTGAAAAATTTTGGTAAGCTAAAACATTAAGATTTTGTTTCATTAGAACTAAGAGACCCAGACCCACCGTAGAAAAACAACACCATATTATCATTCCTCCTCCACTTAACTTTATAGTTAGTACAATGTAGTCAGACAGGTAATGTTCTTGTGGTATTCACCAAACCCAGACTAGTCCAACAGACTGCTAGTTAGAGTGGCATGATTCGTTACTCCACAGAACACATTTTCACTGCTCCAGAGTTCAGTAATAGCATGCTTTACACCACTCCATCTGACACTTGGCATTGTTCTTTGTGATGTAATGCTTGCATGCAGCTGCTAAGCCATGGAAACCCATGTCATGAAACACCTAGTGCACAATTTTTGTGCTGATGTTCATCCCAGAGGAGTTTTGTAATTGTGACTGAGTCAGTGTTGGTGACCTTTGCACACTATGCACCTCAGCACTCGGTTGCCCCACTTTGTAACTTTATGTGATCTGCCACTTGATGGCTGAGTTGCTGTGATTCCTAAACACTTCCACTTTGCAATTATATCATTTACAATTAAGAGCTCAATATCTAGAAGGGAAGAAATTTCACAAACTGACTTGTTGCAACAGTGGCATTGTATTACACTACCAGGCCCAATTCAGTGTGATCTTTAGGATGAGCCATTTTTCACAAATGTTTGTAATGTCAGACTGCATGGCTAGGTGTTTGATTGTATACACCTGTGGCATTGGGACTGAATTTTTCACGTGACTTCAATGATTAAGAGATGTGGTCTATATTGTGTATCTATACATACATTCTCTGTTCCTCCAGGTGGGCAGAGATGACTAGCTTACAAGTAAATAATGGAGCTACTGTACTGATATAATTTAACAGTGAAACAGTATTGTTCAGAGCTTCGATGCATCATTGTGAGTTTTAGAAACGGTGAGTATAGCCCTTTCACTTTTGTGTGAAACTGTAGTACTACAGTAATTTATTTAAATAATGTAGCTCATTTACATTGTTGATATTGTTTTAATATACTAGTCCATCAACTCCCAGATAGCGAGAGCCCCCAGAATGGAGACTCATTCATTCTGGAGGCTCTTACTGTTTGGACTAGTAAACCTGGTACAACAACTACTACCTGTCCATCAATTACCATACCTGAAACTGAATGAAAGAGCTGAATTCATTGACTAAGAGAAGTGGTCCAATACTTTTGCCCATATATTATAGATGATAACCATAAGCCTAACCCTATAATTTAAGAAAAAGGCAAAATTGGCTTTTTTGGAAAACCATGTCAGTACTTTTTGATGTGTCTCAGAATGATTAAATTCTTTGTTCCCTGATTATCAAAACTTGGGAGAACAGACAAAAGACAAAAATGAGATGTCCTCACTTCCTAGGTTTCTTAAGTCTAGGGCTAGGTTTGACACCAATGACAAATTAGACCTCAGAGGGCTAAAGTTTTTTTCTTTTTAATTTCTAAAATTCCATTGACTTTATGACTTTAAATGCACTTTTGTATTGTTAAAAAAAAGTCATCATAAACAGTGCATTTGTTTTTAAGTCCAGTATAAATGAGATCAATCCAAACTGGAAAAACAAATTACATTCAGTAGAATGAACCCATAAGAATCCAGATCCATTTTTCCTTAGGGACTTCATAAGGTAAGGTCAAGCATGAAGCTTTAAGATTGTAGAACATTTAAAGTGTTTGTTACGCTCATGTCACCATGGGTTCTTATGCGTCAAGCCAGTGGATGCATCTAAGGTCATCAGCCTTCATAATCTGATTTTCCAAGAAGCTTTTTCATCCTTCATATATTACTTTTTCCTTATGAGCATGTGACTTTTTAACTTCATATTTTACCTCAGTCTGTGAATTCTCACGAGAAGACCTTATACTCTATATACTTATAATTTGTGCAGTTATCGCGTCTTTTGAAAATAAGCAGGAGGACGAGGTGCCAAAAGAAGGAGACACCAAGCATCAACACACACAGAGCATCACTGTGTAAACACCAGCTGATTTCAGATAACAGTCAGAGTTATGCAGCGAATGCTTCACGTTCTGTAGAGAGCAAGTCTTGTTCGAGTCAGGTGTGGTTTCTATGAGAGGGACACAGATAACATCTCAGACAAGGTGACAAAGTATGATGCTATATTTGACAACGTATCACAGAGCTCTTATCGAATAGCTCAGATAGGCTGATGACTGAGCCTGAGCAGATTATATTTTCAGTTTTAAAAAAGAAGATTTTACTTGATGTATTCTTGAGGAGCAAATTAAAGTTTTGTAAGCTCAGTTATTTTATTTGGTGATACAGTTATTATTATGATGATTGATGATGATCATTTCTGAAATATGTACTCATGTACATGTCATATTCTTGTATTATGTGATTAAACATAAAATGTTGCCAGCTGGAAACTTAATGATCTTTATTTTTTGTTTAAAATGAATTAACTCACAATCAAAAAGGTGTCAGTAAAAAGTATCAACCCTGCCATTGTCTCTCAACCAGTTCAACAACACACAATCCAGAGTGACACATATATGAACTGGTTACATCCCCACTGGCACCTTATTGGTGAAAAAGGAGTTTAATATGTGAATATATTCATAACTCTTTTAAAAATGTTTTGTGTTTCTTTCTTTATTTCATAAATAAAGTAGCATGCATAAAACGTAACAGCAGACAGTGCACTACAGGGGTGGACTGAAACAATAATTCAGGCCACCAACCCTCTGTGTTATTTTGTGTTGTTAGTTTTTCTCTGTGTGATTAAAGAAGCCAGTTTAATGATGTCATTGGATATCTCTTATTTCAAATAAATGATTAAATAAAAGAAGATGAGTACTGCTAGTAAACTTAGTATTTTGAGGCTGTGATATGCTGCAGTCCTCCTGTCCCATGAATTTAGTTAGATAAGTGGTTAAGAAAATGGATGGATGGAGGATCATTACCATTAACACTACAGTGATCAAACTGATTATCCACCCAGTCTTATACTCTAAAGCTTCCTCAGCTGGACGCTGGGTTTGGTTGGTTTGTCTCATCATTGTTTTTATTTCTATAGAAACAGTTTAACAGCGGTTTGTAGCATGAGGACATTTTGTCTTAGATTAAATGTGACAGATATTATATCTCAAACCAAAGTGGACCCAAAGTCCCTACTGCTGAGGAGGTTCCAGTTCTTCACCTGCAAATTATCCTGGAAATCCACATTTGGATTCAACATGTGAACAAAAGGCGAGCTTTATTTTAAGATGATAATTACAGTCCTGATATGCTCATAAACTGAGACAAATGCAGGATACACAACTGCAGGTGAACAACAGGACTCAAGAACACAGGAAACCCTGGAGAAAGACAAAACTGTTTATACACAGAAGGGTAACAAGACACAGCTCGATCTAATCTAGACAAAGGGCACAAAAAGAAGAACACTGAGAGAACTAAACAAATCTAAAAGTATCAACACTAAAACTAAACTGGAAGTTAAACAAAATAACAACTAAAGGCTCAAGAGTATAAATCGAAACCTCAGCCAATATGCAAAAACAACCTCTATAAAAACTAAGAGTAACTAGATTTCTAATAAAGCATAAACAAAGCTCATAATGCCCAAATAATAATTGGAACTGACACAAAATCAAACCTATTATCACTCAAAAATTAGGAATAGTAATAAAACCCAAACACCAAATACTAAATCATAATTCAAAACTCAGAATCCTGGTACAAAAGCCAGGGACCATGACAAAATGACAATAAACACAGAAGAATGCAAAACTGACTGTGTGGACTGTGTGGACTGTGTTTGATTTGTGTATTGTAGGCCAAACAGTGTTGCTCCTATGTACAACCCCAATTCTAAAAAAAAAGTTGATGGCAGCAACATGTCTCAAAAAAGTTGGGACAGGGTCATGTTTACCACTGTGTAGCACCCCCTATTCTCTTAACAACAGTCTGTAAACATCTGTGAGCTGAGGAGACCAGCTGCTGGACCTTTGGGAGAGAAATGTTGTCTCATTCTTGTGTGATGCCATCAAATTCAAGATGTGTTAGCATTTTTCATGAAATAGTAAAATGTCTCACTTTCAACATTTTACGTTTTCTACTGTATGTTCTTTTGTGAATAAAATATTGGTTTATGACATTTGTAAATCATTGATTTGTGTCCCAACTTTTTTTTTAGAATTGGGGTTGTAAAATGGGTGGGAAACAAAGGAGGGGAAAGTCAAATAGAAACTGTTGGGGTTGTAGGTGAGAAAATAGTTCAAAACATTTTCATAGTATTGGATTGGTTCTCCAATCCCAACCAAAAATCTACCAAGATTTTCCAAAAGTTTTGAAAAAAATTGTAGCTCACCAGTTAATATACTGAATCAAATAAAATCCTGCAACAACTACAGTTTGGGTTCTGTCATCATTCTACAGTCACTGTCAGTCACTTCTTGACTGAACAACTTAAATAATCATTATATAAAAGTGAAGTAGTTTGGATAGTTTGATATGTTAATCATTCCCATTCTTTGTCATGGTCTGGGTGAGTGGTTGTGCTTTTCCACTGAGCAGGAGTTCCACCCCTGGGCGGAGCCACTTAATTTTCTCCAGGTGTGGCACCTGTTCTCATCTCTGGGCTGCCGGCTTTTTAAGATCTGCGCTCTCAACAGGTCTTCGCCTGATCCTCTGCTAAACTTGTGTTAGTGTGAGGCCCCAAGTGTTTTCCTTATGCCCTATGTCCATCGTGTGCTTACCTGGTGCTGTCCTCTTTTCGGATTTCAGGAATCCATTGGTTCATCGCTCCTCTTTTCCGCAGTTATTTCCAACCCCGGATACTGGTCTTTCTCGCAGCGGCAGCCACGATCATGCCCTGCCGGATTGCTCGCCCACCTGCCTGCCTCCCTGCCACAGCTCGGACTCACGGAAAAATCTCTCGCTGGCTGCTCAACCCCTGGACACCCGCTCAGACCACCAAGCAGCCTCCCCTGTCACACCAGCCTCGACCTGCGAACCATGCTTTTGACCCAAAGTCACCTGAAACCGCTATACCCACTCTCCAGTCCCGGATCCTCAGTTCACGCACACCCACCTTAGTCCATGTCTCACCATACATAGTCTCCGGCACGGTCAC
>VUQH01081906.1:0-10062 GCA_015106775.1 Etroplus canarensis | reverse complement strand
ACTGCTTTCCTTGTGTTGGTGTCAGGTAGAGGAGTAAACACAAACTCTGCAGGCTTTACTGATTCAGGAACACCAGGGAACCCGGGGGCCAGAACCGGCCGCCTGAGGGTCCAGTTTGTAAAGGCTGCAAAGAAGGACAGCCTGTCATAGTACGCTCAAGCAAATCTTCTTCTTTTGCATTTTCATGTTAGGGTGAATCCCTGACACTCATCTACACCCACTCCACCCTGCCTGCACTCTCTTCTTCACCTCTCTTGTGCTCTGTCTGTTGCTTTGGGTGGTTGACCTCAGGCATTTAAACTCATCCACCTTCACTGCCTCTGTTCCTTGCATCCTCACCGTTCCACCTGCCTCCCTCTCGTTCACACACGTGTATTCAGTCTTGCTTCTACTGACTTTCAATTCTCTTCTCTCCAGTGCATACCTCCACCTCTCCAGGTTCTCTTCCACCATTTATGATTAAAGTTAAATCAAAGCTTTTATTTATTTATTAAAGTTTAAGCCCAAAGAGCAATGCTGATGGGTTTCTTTGATTTACTACACTAACATTTCTTTACGGAGTAGAAAAACTGAGACGTGTTGCTGAAACTGCAATTCATTTTCTCAAGTCATCACACGGATTAGATGTGGATTTAAGCGTCTTTACACTGAAAGGAAGGAGAACATAAAAGAGGTGCATTTTTATAGGCTGTTAGGGAATAGTTTTACTGGTCTGGTCCACTTAAGATAAGATCGGGCTGTATGTGGAACACAGTGTAAAATGAGTTTGACACGTCTGCCATAAGAAGATAGGTTCCACTTTCCTGCTGGACTATTATTTTGCCATCATTACTCAGCTGAACGTCTCAGCTGCTCTGTGAGTTGAAACTCTCCTCCTCCTCCTCCTCCTCCTCCTGAGGAACTGCAGCAGCCTGCAGTCATTCCTGTCACTGAGGGCTCTCTGAAGTTTAGGGAGTAAACACTTTGCAAAGATCTTTCAGGAGCATGCCTGTCAGCTATTTTCTGCTCTGCCGTTGCCACTCAAAGCTGGTCTCAATCCAGCACTGTGTCAACCCTGCCCGTCCCCTCTGACCTGCTGTTACTGACATCTAATTGTCACACCCACTCAGTTCATTACAGCACTGATTCTTTCTCCCAGGTCAGTGTTTTGAGTGTGACTCATGGGGGGAGTGACCAGCCATTAGCTCTTATTACACCTCAGCTGTGGGGGTCCTTGTGTAGGCCTGCAACAAGTCACCCTCCCTAGAACAACACAACAGCAAAAACAAAGCAAAAAAACATTTTTTATTTATTAGATGTGATTTGGTCGACCTGAAATGATGTGCCCATAGTCTTTTGAAAAAATACAGTAAATTGATGCATATGTGTAGAAACGGTCAAGAAATTAAGAAGATGGCATCAAAGTGTTGATCAGCACACACACCACAACTAAAATATATTATATTAAATATATATTTGTCACTGAATTCAGGTGTTTCATTCATTTGAGAAAGAATGGGCTCTAAAAAGCCCGCTGAATCCAAGAGCGGTGCTGTAATAGGATGCCGCTGTTGCAGGAAGTCACTTTGCTAAATTTCTTCCCTGCTAGGTGTTTCATCAACTGTAAGCGGTATTCCTGCAAAGTGGATTGAGGAACCACAGCAACTCAGCCACAAAGTGGGAGACCACGTAACGTTATGCTACATGACATTTAAAAGTTGCTAATGCTCTTCCAACTCACTCAGTTCCAAACCTCCACTGGCATTAACATCAGCACAAAAACTGCGCGGAGCTTCATGGAATGGGTTTCCAAGTCCGAGCAGCTGCATGCGAGCATTGCATCACCAATGCCAAGTGTTGGATGGAGCGGTCTAAAGCACGCCAGCACTGGACTCTGGAACAGTGGGAACGTGAAAGTCTGATGGATAAATCTGGGTTTGGTGATTGCAGAATCAATCAATCAGGATCAGAATAAATAAATATACATTTAAAAGGTAGAAAATGAATATTAAAATATATAAACATGTCTGTATAAATTGCAATATGTAACATGACTAATCCCAAAGTTAGATGCTTTATACAAAAGATACAAGATGTGGCAATAAAAGAAACTGGTTAAGGTGTCACAGTGATGGCGGCGTTTGATGGCCACAGGTAGGAATGATTTCCTGTGGCGTTCTGTGGTGCATCGTGGCGAGATGAGTCTGCTGCTGAACGTGCTCCTGTGCCCGTCCAGCATGTCACGGAGTAGGTGTGAAGGATTGTCCAATATTGTCCTTAACATGGACAGCATGTCCAACTCCGGACCCACAACGTTATTGGCCTTGCAGATCAGTTTGTTGGGTCTGTTGGTGTCGGCTAACTCTCAGCCTGCTGCCCCAGCTCACTACAGCACCGAGGATGGCACTGGCTACCACAGACTCATAAACATCCTGAGCATCGTCCGGCAGATGCTGAAGGACCTGAGTCGTCTCAGAAAATAGAGTCGGATAGAGCAGAATGTTACCTGCCTGACCGCACTGCCGTGTGGTTGTTTTGGTGGGATTGGCCTGGGCCCCTTAGTTCCAGTGAAGGGAAATTTTAAAGTTTGAGCTTATCAAGACATTTTAGATAATTATACGCTTCCAACTTTGTGGGGACAGTTTAGGGAAGGCCCACACAGAGCCCTGACCTCAAACCCATCAAACACTTTTAGGACAAACTTGAATTGAGATCGCAAGCCAGACCCACTTGTCCAACAGCAGTGTTTGACCTCACAAAAGCTCTTGTGGATGAATGGGCAAAAATTCCCACAGAGAAACTCCAAAATCCTATAGAAATCCTTCCCAGAAGGGTGGAAGATGTTATACTGTAGCTGCAACAAAGGTATCTACTCCAATTTAATGCCTGTAGATTTAAAATGCAGGTGTAATGTGCGGGAGTGCCAGTGCTTTTGTCCATATAGTTATTTCTTAGCCTAAGGTGGGCTGGAAGCTTGAGTTTAATGATTCTCGTGAAGAATCAGAGCTTAACTTTTTGCGCGTTGATCCTAACAGAAATTATTTCTCTCTATCTTCTCTTCATTCATTTGCAGGCCTTAAATTTGGCAGATCCGAAACCAGGCAGCAGCCAAAGAAAATGTATTAACTGGTTGTAACGCTGACCTAAGTGTGCTTTTCCTCTTACCCTAAATTCTGATTTTTTATTTGATTAACTTTGCCGAAACACTTTTTTCCCTTTACAGGCTGGCTACCTGTAGGCGTTCTGCAGCATTAAGCAGCCGTAATCCTTTGGCTTCATCTCAGAGTGGGAAAAGCGGAAATATTTTACACACGGTGCAGTAAATGACTCATTCAGAAACTGATGAGGTATTAAGTAATGGTATATTTTAATACCAGTATTAGTGTTTCATAACACGCCCATCCTCCTGTCGTTGGAGGTGCTGCCGCCACAAATATTTTATTACAGCCACAGTCCAAGACTACATAGGGCGGCTGCTGGCCAGCTATGCCAACCATCCTCTGCTTAAAGGTCTTATTCAGCTGAGCATGAATCTTTCATGAACCCAAGGCAGAGTCTGCACATTGACAAGACTAAACCAGATAACATCATACTATATTTCACTTTACCTGAAGTGTGCTGAATTTATTAATTATTAGGACTGTATTAGCCACTCATTAAACATAGTTTCACACTGGTTTTACAGCAGAGAAGCAGCAGTGAGATTAGCAAGTTCATAATCAGTTAACTTCTGCATGCTGCACTAAAGAGTGGGCCAGACCGGTAAAGCAATTACCTGATAACCTATAAAGAAAAACCACCTCCATAATTGTTCCCCTTACTTTTGGAGTAAAGATGCTTAACTACACATTAAAACTCTGAGATGTCTTACGGAAAAGAAGTGCAATTTTAAGGAATGCCGTTGTAGTAAAGCAGAGAAACCCCACTGGGCTTATGCTGTAATAAAGGACTTTATCCTGTAATTAAAAAAAACAAAACAGAAACTGTCTGTGAAGTCACAAAAAATGTCCTCATTTTTAATGTAAAAACAGAAAACTTTATTGTAAATAGTGAAAAAAGGAACTTTTATGATATTAATGTGATTTAATGTGAATATAAGAAATACAAGCCAAGGCTCAGGTGTTTATCAGTAAAAAACTGTAAAACTGATGAAAATACAGCTAAAGGTATCAAATTCATGCCCTCTTCTTTTGAAATGTCCACATTTTCCGAAGTCATCCAGTGGACCAGGTTGGGCCCTTTGAATAATTTTTACTATCAATTGATGTACCATAAATAAATGTTAGAATTATTCTTTATTTAAATAAACCATTTATTTATTCATTTTAATATTTTTAATTTGTTATTTTTTATGTGACTGCCAATACTTCAGTATATCAATATACTGTGATCTGTACCTTTCGGCTGCCTCCCTTGTATTCACAACCAATTGGTCGCCACAGCGGATTAATCCGCATTGGTAATTTGGCAGAGGTTTTACACCGGATGCCCTTCCTGATGGGGCTTGTGTCCCCACCTATCAATATGCTGTGATATAAATGCAGCAAATCCTCTCATCTGAGAAGTTAGGGCCTTAGACAGTATGAAAGATTGACAGAGCCACTGATTTCAGATTAGCAAAACTGTCTCCATAATCTGTATGGGTTCAATGCTCAGACACACATAGCTGCTAATTATCACAAAATTAAACTGATACAATATTAGAACTTCACTCATTAGAACTGCAGCACAAACTTATTGGATGGGCTATTATTATTATTGTTATCATTTTTATTTTTAATATTATTAGAACCCCAATTCCAAAAGGGTTGGGAGGCTGCAAAAAAAAAAAAAAATACACAGTGCAATGATTTGCAAATCTCATAAACCAGTATTTTATTCATAAAAGAACATAGAAAACATCAAATGTTGAAAGTGAGACGTTTTACTATTTCATGAAGAATACTACCTCATCTTGAAATTGATGACAGCGACACGTCTTAAAAAAGTTGGGACAGGCCCATGTTTCACACTGTGTAGCATCCCCTCTTCTTTCAACAATAGTCTGTAAACATCTGGGAACTGAGGAGACCAGCTGCTGGACCTTTGGGAGAGGAATGTTGTTACATATTTTTCTGATACAGAATTCCAGTTGCTCAACAATCCTGGGTCTTCTTTGTCATATTTTGTGCTTTATGATGCGCCAAATGTTTTGAAAGGTCTGGACGGCAGGCAGGCCAGTCCAGCACTCAGACCCATCTGCTATGAAGCCATGCTGCTGTAATACCCGTAACAGTGGAGCATATGTTGCTCTAAAACCTGTATATACCTTTCAGCATTGATGGTGCCTTTCCTGATTTGCAACCTACCAGTACCATAGGCACTAATGCACCCCTATACCATCAGAGATACAACCTTTTGAATTGAGTGCTGATAACAAGCCAGATGGTCCCGCTCCTTTTTAGTCCAGTCCAGTCCCAAAATCATTTCAAATTTTGATTCATCTGACCACAGAACAGTTTTCCACTTTGTCTCAGTTTATCTTAAATGAGTTTTGGCTAAGAGAAGATGGCGGCGTTTCTGGATCATGTTCACATATGACTTCTTCTTTGCATTATAGAGCTTTAGCCTGCACTGTGAAATGTGTTCACAGACAGTGATGTCTGTGTTCCTGAGCCCCTGAAGTGATTGCCATTACAGAGTCATGCCTGTTTGCAATGTAGTGCTACCTGAGAGTCTGAAGACCAATAGCATCAGCTGTGTCCCTTGTGCACAGAGATGTCTTCAGATTCTCAGAATCTTTTGATGGTATTATGTGTAGATGATGGAATATTCAAAGTGTTTGTTATTTTACATTGAGGAACAAGGGAAGGTTTTACTTCTCCAGCCTTTTGTTGTCCTTGTCCACCTTTTTTGAGGTGTGTTGCTGCCATCAAATTCAAGATGAGTTAGTATACAACTAAATTAAATCAATTAAAGTGGACACACCCCTACTTACAGATCCAGTTAAATAGAATAGAATAGAAAAAATGCTTTATTGTCATTCTAAACATACACCAGTTAGCACACATTTGGAAAGAAATTTCGGTGCATTGACTCTGGCTGATACATAATAATTGAAAAAGCAGAAATATATTGAAAAGGAACCTAAGATCTCTATATACAACCAAAAACATGAAAAATTATGTCTGGAAAAATATTTTTAAGAACTGTACAAGGTAAAATAAAATAAATAAATATATTGAACACCAATGTACTGTAGCAGCAAGGATCAGCCTAGGATATGATTACACAAATTTTGGAAAACTCATGTGTAGAAATATTATAGAAAATATAGTAGATAACTGTAGCAGGATTTGAATTGTAAGTATACTACCTGGCAATATAGCAGCAAAAGTCAGTGTGCATCACCATGTCAGGTCTTTAAATGAGTTATAAAAAAATTAACTTCCCTACAGTTGCTATGAAGAGTGAAATTACCCACACAGGCCAAAACTATTTTCGGTGCCAGCCTCTAAACTTGCTTGTTAATGCTGTAAAGTTGGACATATTAACATGAGAGTCTATGGGAAGTGACTCAATTTTGGGGCTAGCCTCAAGTGGCCACTGAAGGAATTGCAGTTTTTGGCATTTACACGTTGGATGCGTTTTTCGACGGTTAGGACCAGCAATTGCCTGGCCCTCATGCATAAAAAAAATTACATTAGTAGGTAAGTTGTTTTCTGCTGATTGACTGATGAAAAATATCAGCAGTAACTCATTATTATAGCTACACCAGTGCGGGAACCCATCACTTTGCTTTTACCTCTGGGAACAGCTATCAGTATTTTCAGAATCAGAACACTTAATTTGATTAATCACAGGGGGTAAATTGCTTGCATTACAGACACGTCGTTAAGTATATATAAATATAAATATGAAAGATAGAAGTACAGTTAAGATCAAATATATAAAAAATACCCTATATTCAGAGAGTCCAGTATGTAGCATAGGTGGTTCAAAGTTGAACAATACTATTTACAGTATGTACACAGCATGGCAAGTTTGTTACGTCTTTTAATGCAGCCAGTGGCTATCCAAGCCAAAGCTTTGTGTTCCTTACACCGGTCATTGTTTATAAATTCAATATATATTAAAACTAAGCTAATAGAAAACTAAAGAGTAGTCAGAGTAGAGCAGATGGTTTTGAGCTTGAATTCCTGTGGATGCTTTTCCTCTTTTGCTCCCCGCATAGACTGCTTTACACTCATGCAACTAAAGCCTGCTCAAACGTGACTGATCAGTCGAACACAAACTAGAAACGTGCTGCAAACTAAAACCAGAAGGCATCCAGTACCAAAAATCTTCTTCCTCGCCTACATATTTTGCATTGTCACTCTCGGACATCTCTGTGTATATCTAAAGCAGCTTAATTAAGTACTAAAGAAACAACTGAGAATTAACTAAATTGAGACGCCACTTGCAAGTATGCACAGAAACTGATGAAATGTCTCCTGTCTATAAACATCCATTTAAGTCTGTGACTAATTACAGAGTTTGAAACGTTGACTCTATTAACTTGCTGGCAGATGTCATCCTCTGTGATGGGCAGATCACAACTATGAAGGCCTCCTTCACCGCCATAGTTTGCCCCACCTTCTGAGGATGCCGGCAGTTATTTTGTCATAGGGAGTGGGATGAAAATTGAACCAAAATAAATGCAAATGTGACTCTGGGAGGTTATTTTCATGCGTGTGGTAGTGCAAAGAAAGACATTTGGCAGTGAGCGCTAAAAACATTAATAACAAAACAGCAACAGTGACACAGCACCTCTGTGAACAGACTGCAGTCTGCAGTCATGGAACATTTTCTCCTCAGCTAAGGGCAAAACAAGGTGGCTTTTTTTTTTGTAAAGGGGGACATTTGAGCAGAAGGGTATGGATTTGAAAAATTTAGAATAATCTAATTTCTTGCTCTCACTGAAGGAATCCACAAGTGGATAAGATGAGAGAGGCGCGTGCATTGGTTTCTGTCCTGCTGGATGAGATCTGACATGAGTTTTCTCTGAAGTTTGACTCACTGCGGCTCAGTAGGAACTGATAAAACTGCTGAGTGTATGTGTGCATGAAAGAGAGAGAGAGAGAGAGAGAGAGAGAGAGAGAGAGAGTGGGTGTGTGAGATGCTGATCATTTCATTACTGAGTCATCTCACTCGATGCAGATGACTGATTAGCAATTCAGAAGAATCTAATGTATAATAATGTAGTAACTGCTCAGTACCTTCATGATATCAATATTACACAATCTGTTAAAGCATGTCACCTCTTTTTTTGTGATAATAGGACATCAACTCTCCATTTGCACACATTAACAAGTTAACATAGCAGCCAGATGCACCGAAGCCTTGTGACTGAAAAGACTGAATAGTCAATAAGATTCAGTCTTGAACTTGATGAGATCGGTCTCAGACCACTGCACTCTGGAGCAGGTTTTCTTCAAGGACCTCTCAGCCTATGAAGAAAATATATACTTATTTTTAATATCTTTTTAAAAAAATATCTCATACCATGATTTACTCAGTGTCCCAGTAGTGTGGTGGTTTACAGATTCGCTTTACAGGTGAAAGGTCCCTAGTTTATTGCATTTTGAATTCTTGTCTTAACAGAAGGCTGCTATAAAACAAGAATAACACATGCTTTTACAGAACACATTTATTATGCTCGCCAACACTGAATACTTACAGTAGTTCAAATACATGCAGTCTTACTGACATCACCAACTCACAATATGTTGTATCATCCTGACCTGCAAGACTTCTACACTCTGGTTGGTAATAAGAAATGATAAACAGGACCAAAATATACTCATCTGTAACCACACAAAGTTGGTTCAATCATTACATATGAAACAGGATAATTCTTGTCTAGTTTTTACTTGCAAGCTGCCAGATCGGCTTCATTTCCACAGATGACAAAGGTCTTTACGGCATGCTGAGCATAGTCCTCGCTGATGGTGTTCTAGCTGAAATCCTGTTAAAGGCATGTAAATCAGTGTCTAGAAGTTAATATACTGCAGATATTTTTCCTGAAGTTGCTATAAAATAGGTCTTCCACTGTCTTCCACTGTGTTAAAATTGGGTTTCATAAAGACCAAAGATTAGGTGTAAAAGAAATTTCTATCGAAATGTGCCTTTCATGTATCAGGTGACTAAAGGGTAATTCAAATATTAAAAAAAAGATTTCTGTATTGAACCCAGTATTTGGGGATCATGAAAATACTGTCAGAAAAAAGTGTCAGCGATCATTTTTGTTTGTCAAAACAAATTTAATTAAGTTTGATTTAATTAAGTTTTACAAAAATGAACCACTCATTGACCCTAGCTTATGATAGTACATGGAGTATGCTCTGTTATAGTATGCTCTAAGCTGGTCAAAAAATAGGCAAATGTGTGTGAAGTGTGAAGATAGGCTTTTAGTTTTTGATAAAACTTGAAAACAAGTTCAATAAAAATGATTGATGATTGGATTGTTAAAATTTATACACAACAGGAAAAATGGCAGTGTGGCAGGAGTACGCAGTGGCCACTCCAGGAGCCAAAAATGGTGCTATATCCTTGTAATTATACCATATATTGGTATAATTATCCTTTTTTAGCCCGACTCTCAAGTGCATGGACATCAAAGACAGCGGTGTCCATGTTTACAACCGTCAGACCTTACTTCAGCTAAGAAACCATGCAGTCAATACCCTGCAGGACAATGTACTCCATAAGCTCCGCGACCTGGGCTTGCTTCGTGAAACAGGCCTTCAGTCCTCGGCGTTGCCTGATGCCGGTGGCCGGGAGAGGCGACACCGCAAGGGGTGCTCGAGGAAGCGGGCGGGTGTCCATGCTAGGCTAAAAACAAACCCTAGCCGGCCGGCACTACCCTCCATCATCCTATCCAATGTCTGCTCCCTGGACAATAAGTTGGACTACATCCGGCTCCAGCGAACTTCGCGGTGTGAGTACAGAGACTGCTGTGTCTTTGTTTTTGCGGAGACTTGGCTCAGTGACAGTATTCCGGATGCCGCCATTCAGCTAGACGTGCTAACTGTGTTTCGTGCCGACAGAAATACAGCCCTGTGT
>VUQH01081902.1:0-15769 GCA_015106775.1 Etroplus canarensis | reverse complement strand
CGAGCACCACTTGCGATGTCGTCTCTCCCGGCCACCAGCATCAGGCGACACCACGGCCTGAAGGTCTGGTCCACGTAGCAAGCCCAGGTAGCGGAGTTTGAAGAGTAGATCATTATTATGCAGGTTAGTGGATGCATGATCTCTTAGCTGGAGTATGGTCTGGCGGTTGTAAACGTGGACACCGCTGTCTTTGATGTCCATGTGCTTGAGAATCGGGCTAGACAAGGATAATTATACCGATATTAAGGTATAATTACGAGGATATAGCACCATTTTTGGCTCCTGGAGTGGCCGCTGTGTACTGCTGCCGCCATCTTGTTGTCTCTTCTCAGTGCCTACCTCTTGTACAGTGAGTACTGTTGCAAGAAGAGCAAAAAGCCAGTGCTGCACAGAGTCTTCAGAAGAGAAGTTGCCAAGAGTTTGGCAAGTGAAACAACACCATCTCCTCCTGTTGTTTGTGGGGCTGTCAACCCAAGAGACCTGGACCGTTTGACTGGAAGGCACTTCATAAGCAAAATACAAAAGAAAGACAGACAAAAATCCACACCCCTTAGAACATGCCCAGTATGTAATGAACCTACAGGGAAGAGGAGCACACCTGGGGATGGGAGAAAGGTAACAAGGTCAACATACGAATTTAAGAGCTGTGATGTTGGACTGTGTGTTGATCTATGTTTCCGCTTATACCACACTTATGAAGACTATAAGACTGCTCATAGGAGGCTGACAAGGGTAGTGAGTGAAATAATGTTTTCATTATATGGTGTAAATATTCTTTTCATGAATGCGATGCATATATTGTTTAATGGTGATGAAAAATAAAACTGATATATTGTATGAATAATTTGAATATTGTATTATTACCTTCTTTGGGACTTGGAAATTTATGACATTTTGTTGTTATTGAGGTGAGCAATATACATGTTTTGTTGTAAATATATAATTATACATGTGTTACCTTCATGACTTGTGAATTTTCATCTTTATTCATATTAATCTTGATTAATTGCATGACAGAGAGACAATACCATGTTATGTCAACTTTTATTAGAAATATTTATAGTAATATTTCACACTCAGTCTTCATTTTTACACTGCAAAATTCTGTGTTCAATCCTGAAAAATAAATACATATAATGTTAGTACAAAATACGAATAGATCAATTAGTGATTTCACCAAATGATCACATAGTAGTTCAGCCATGAATTTCGTCAAATCAACTAGGGACACAGAGATGCTGAGGCTACTTACCAACAAGGTACTGCAGTCAACTGATAATCTACGTTTGGCTGGCAGGAGTAGGGGTAAGTTGCACACCTGGTTGAATAGCACTAATTGAAAGTGGGTCTGTTAAAATGGCATTTATCCATTTGTATTGTTGTGTTTGGATTACCTGTGTCTGCAAGAGGAAAACACAAGACTAAGAATATTGCACAGATTGATTTAATTAGAAAAATTACAATATTTTTGATTATATTTTTAAGTTCTGAACATGTTTAGCTGAAGTTCCTAATTATTCTACAAATGTTACATCGACAGTAGTAATAAATGATACATATTTAAATAGGCTACAGAGTATGTAGGACCTAGTACTAGAGTACTTGCTATAAAAATACTCAAGTATAAAAAGTAAATGTCAAAAATTTTAAAATGCATTTTCATAACGCATGAGTGGAGTAAAGTGGGCGTATATTCAGCTGTGGTATGTTTATTTAGGAAGGGTACTATTTTTAACTCGCATGCCACAGATTTGCATGTAATCCTAATTTCATAGATTAAGGTAATCTTGTAACATTAAAATAAAATGTGTTTAAATATTTTGTTGATCAAAACATGCGTCACCTGTCACTGTCAGGCATGTGACCTATTTTGAACTTTTTGACCCCCCGTAAGCAAATCATAGATAAATGCAAAAAAAGAAGTTTCTGATGAAAGCAAAAGGTTCAATGCTACATGAAACAATTTCATTTGCTTTTACTGCTGACAAGTCTGATTTATCTGTATGCTTAATGTGCAGCAAGAAATTAGCAAACAACAAACAATCGAATGTTACCAGATATTTCCAGAATAAACACACATCCTTGGCTGAAAAATATCCAAATGGAGACTAGCAAAAAAGAGCAGTTTTGAAACTGATTAATTTGTTGCTCCCGTTTATTTTTGGTTTTTTTTAATTTTTTTTTTTATTTTTGGCTCTTTCACTGTTGAAGGTTGCTGACCCATGGTACACTGTACAAAAATGGCATCTGTGTCAAAGTATAAAATAGCCTGTATGAAATCCAACACAAATCAGGTGGAAGTACTGCATGTTTTCTTTTCCCTTTTAATGCCTGTGCTGTGTTTAAATCCCAAGATTTTTTTTTTTTTAATCCAGGTTTAAATGCTCTCCAGGCCATCACTTTGAATTGTAAGGTTTTTTTAGTTATTATAAAACAAATATTAAAATGTAAAAAAAAATTTAATTCCCTGCATTCATTTATTGGGAGATGATACAGACTGATTGTCTTGTTGTTCAGATGTGATCTGACAGTCATTATCAGCTTTGCAGTTATGGCAATAATAGGTCAAAAATTAACATGTAACAGTCAACATTTGACTGTTAATGAACATTGAACAACCTGAGAGTTTTTTGGGTTGGACGGTGAATTTTTGTAATCTATGACAAAGTTTGCCCATGGTAAACGGTGCAAACATTTGAAAAGATACAATCCTTCATTTCAAAAAGCTCAGACACTTGTGATACAGCTCTGGTTGCTCAGGTGGAAAATCTTGATGGTTCTCTGCCGTCGCCAGGCTTGCCTGATCTGAGTGACGTTTTCTGTGCAATCAACCTCATCCAGGTACAGAAACACCAATTAGACAAACCACTACACTAGCAGAACTACACGATCACCGTTTATTTTCTTCGAGATTTTAGGAAAAAAAGAAAATTAATCAGTTGACTTCAGAGCAAAAGTAGTGAGTACTTCACAACATTTACAGAAATGTAATGCAGTCAGAAGTATGGTATTTATCTTTCAAACATAGTGAATTTCTAATGTTGAAAATCCGGAAAAGTAACAAGGCACTGAAAAGTCTAAGGCTTTGTGAATTTTGGTGACTATGACAGGAACTGCTACACTAAAAATAAATTAGCAGTAAGTACTGAGAATTTATTTCTCACTTTTGCAGAATTATTTTTGAGTTTCACACAAGAAAATATGACAAGAAGTGACAAAGTACAGTATGTATGTGTCATAAATGGCTAAGAATGGTTAAAATGATTAAAAAAAATTGTCTTGAAAAATCATTGGGATCAACCATCCAAAGCAACAGACAGAGCACAAGACAGGAGAAGAAGAAAGTGCAGGCATGGTGGAGATAAGTGTCAGGGGTGCTTTGTGACAGAAGGATAGCAGCAAGAGTGAAACTGAAGGTTTACAAGACATTAGTGAGGCCTGCTATAATGTATGGTTTGGAGACAGTGGCACTGACAAAAAGACAAGAGGCAAAGCTGGAGGTGGATGAATTGAAGATGTTGAGATTTTTGCTGGGAGTGACCAGGATGGACAGGATTAGAAATGAGTAAATCAGAGGGACAGTGCAAGTGTCGTGGTCCCCTACCTGCCTACCTGGGATCTACACCCACTCACTCCCACTCTCATTCTCTCTCACTCACACTTTCTCTCATTCACTCTCTCTCTCACTCTCTGGAGTTGGGTTGAGGAACTAATTGTTAACCATTTCCAGGTGTTGGACAGTGTGGGTGGAGTTGGAGCTGCACACCTGTGTCTAGTTGATGATCTGCACCAGTTATAAGCCCTGCAGTCTCCTGGGAACTCTGCCAGATTGTAGCTACTCTTATCGTAGTATGTCAGGCCTAGTCTTGTATCTGTAATGCTTTTGTCCGTAATCAGTTCTGCCCTGCCTGCCAGTCTGACACACTCTCTCCTTGCCACCCTCAGGACATCACTTGCACCTGGACTGGAACCCCTTGGACACAGTCTCTCGCCCATCTCAGTATTGGAACTCTGCTTGCACCTGTTGGATCTCACTCTGTCAACCTAAACCCTCCTGCTCACAACAAACCAGTGTTGCCTTTTACATCAGAGTCTAGTCTGCTCTTTGGGTCCAACCTAGAAAGCATGACAGCAAGTTGAGAAGTTTGGAGACAAAGTGAGAGAGGCAAGACTGAGATGGTTTGGACATGTTCAGAGGAGGGATAGTGGATATATTGGACAAAGGTTGTTGAAGATGGAGCTGCAAGCAGAAGGAAAAGAAGAAGATGATGTACATGAATACAGTGAAGGAGGACATGCAGAGGGTTGGAGTTACAGAAGAGGATGCAAGGAATGAGATGTAGGCAGATGATCCACTGTGGCAACCCCTAATGGAAGAAGAAGAAGAAGAAGAAGAATGTAAACCAGACAGAGCAGTGGTTCAAGAAGTTAAATATGAACATATCAGAGTACCTCCCAGAATTATTAATGTATCTCACATTGTCCCACACAAACACAGTGTTTGTCCTGCATTTGGTTTGGTGGGATTTGGTCATCTGGTGGACCTTGTAAACAAAGACACCTAGCCAACCTTCTGAGAACATATGTAGGACAAGAGAACATTAATCATGTTCTCAATAATGGGAAGTTGTGGGTGGAGGCTGTGTGGAAGGCGGTGAGCCAGGGTCATCTCCCAGGCGTCCACCAGACGGACATTCAGTCCTTTGAATATGACTCTGAGCACCTTGTCCCGCTGCAGTGAGTACCAGTCACTGTTAGTATAAACCTCGTTGAGTTTCAGAGCTTTGAGGTTTCCTGTCCGAATGACAACCAGTGTTTCTGGAGCCCTGGACAGCAGCCTCACCACCGCCCTGCGGATGCTCTGCAGCCGCCGGATGTAGACCTCAATGGGGAAAGTGCAGAAGTGTGCCCAGATACCAATAACTACAACAGTGTTGCTGCCTCCAACCGTGTTGTCTAGCTCGTTCGCAATATGATGCAGATCACTGGTTGGTTGGTTGAGAAAATGGATAGGAAGACCATGGCAGCGGTACGTCACCAAGATGTTGTTTGCATGGTCCAGGGCCATATAAGGTCCAACTTGTCTCATGGTATGCAGATTGAACTCCTTGAGCTCTAAAAGTATTACAGAGGGAACAGGTTAAACTGCAGTGTTGAAAAAAAAAATTAAACTGGTATCAGAAAGGTTTGTAAAGCAGCTACCTGGTAGTGCTTTATTAAGGTAGTCAAACCACTGCCTGATGGTGGAGTCTCCATACAGGTGAACCATCTTGCCTTTCAGACACTGAGTGATGGCTGAGGAAGTTTTAAACTGTTGTACTTTGGTGCTACCAAGTGCTTGCCACACGCCCTGGTAGTAATAGCCAGAGGGTCCAGACTCCACACTGCTGTTGCTCACCTCTGACTGACCTGAGACGAGGTAATAATATAATGACAACACCATGTTTGTTTTAATTTATTAATCTTAAATTACAAAATAAAGTCTCTCTTTAACTTTTCTGCTGCAATCAAACCAAAGTAAAATTCTCACTATTACAAATGTATGGCTATATTTTAAAAATTTATCTCTACTTTTAATTTCATCTCGACGGAGTATATATGCATAAAACAGAGGGAGGCAGGTGGAATGTTGAAGATGCAAGGAGTAGAGGTAGTGAAGGTAGATGAGTTTAAATACCTGGGATCAACCATACAAAGCAGCGGACAGAGCACAAGACAGGAGAAGAAAAGAGTGTAGAGAGGGTGGAGTGGGTGGAGATGAGTGTCAGGGGTGCTTTGTGACAGAAGGATAGCAGCAAGAGTGAAAGGGAAGACAAGATGGTAGTGAGACCTGCTATTATGTATGGTTTGGAGAATCGAAAATGTTGAGATTTTCCCTGGGAGAGACCAGGATGGACAGGATTAGAAATGAGTACATCAGAGGGACAGCACAAGTTGAGAGGTTGGAAGATAAAGTCAGAGAAGTAAGGCTGAGATGGTTTGAACATGTTCAGAAAAGGGATAGTGGATATATTGGACAAAGGATTTTGAAGACGGCAGGAGGAGAAGAGTAAGACCACAGAGAAGGGTCATGGATGTAGTGAAGGAGGACATGCAGAGGGTTGAAGTGAGGGAAGAGGATGCAAGGGATAGGATGAGATGGAGGTAGCTGATCCGCTGTGGCGACCCCTAACTTGGAGCCATGGAAAGAAGAAGAAGAAGAAGAAGAAGAAGAAGAAGATCTCTGCATTAAATTTCACAAAACAGCCGATCATTGTAGTTTTCACACCTTACTCCAGTTGAAGTATAGACATTTTTTTGGATCTGTTTTCAGTATACTCTGCACTTCCTGATTAACTATCTTCTTTCCATCTGTACTATTTCTCATTTTCCTCATTCATCAGCTCCTCAAAGTACTCTTTCCATCATCTCAACACGCTCTTCATTAGTTAGTATATTTCCATCTCTATCCTTAATGACTCTAACCTGCTGCACGTCCTTTCTAGCTCTGTCTCTCTGTCTAGCTAATTGATCGAAGTCCTTCACTCCTTCCTTGATGTTCAGCTCACTGTAAGCTTTTTCCTTTGCGTTTACCATTTATCTCTGTGCTGTGCGCCTAGACTAACTGACTATCCCACTTTTTCTTTGCCAGCCTCTTCCTTTGAATATTTTCCTGTACTTCCTCATTCCACCACCAAGTCTCCTTATCTTCTTTCCTCTGTCCAGAGGACAGATCAAAAACCTTCTTGGCCATTTTCCTTACCACCTCAGCTGCACTTTCCCAGTCACTTGTCACTACCACTCAGAGCCTGTCTCAACTCCTCATCGAGCTCTTCTCCTTCCTCAGTTTCCACCATTTAATTCTTGGCTCTACCTTCACTTGCTTCCTCTTCTTGCTTTCCAAAGTCATCCTACAGACCACCATCCAATGCCTAGCTAAATTCTCCCCTGACACCACCTTGTAGTGTCCTACCTAGTTCAGGTTGTACCTCCTGTATAAGATATAGTCCACCTGTGTGTACCTTCCTCCACTCTTATAGGTCACTCTGTGTTCCTCCTGCTTCTTGAAATACGTGTTCACCACAACCATTTCCATCCTTTTTGCAAAATCCACAACCATATGCCCCTCCATATTCCTCTCCTTAACACCATACCTACCCAACACCTCCTCATCCCCTCTGTTCCCTTCACCTACATGCCCATTGAAGTCTGCTGCAATCACCACTCTCTCTTTCCTGGGAATATTCTCCACCACTTCATCCAACTTACTCCAGAATTCCTCTTTCTCTTCTAACTGGCATCCAACTTGTGAGGCATATGCACTAACATGGGGCATATGCACTGACGACATTCAGCAACACGCCTTCATTTTCCAGCTTCAAAGTCATAATTCTGTCTGACACTCTCTTCACCTCCAGAACACGCTTTACATACTCTTTCTTCAAGATTACTTCTACACCATTTCTCTTCCTATCTACACCATGTTAGAACAGTTTGAATCCACCTCAGATGCTCCTGACCTTGCTTTCCCTCCACCTGGTTTCTTGCACACACAATATATCTGCTTTCCTTCTCTCCATCACATCAACCAGCTCTCTCCCTTTACCAGTCATAGTCCCTACATTTAAAGTCCCTGATCTCACCTCCATCCTCCTACATTTTCTTCTTTTTCTGCCTCCTAACACACCTTCCCACTCTCCTCTTTTGTTTTTGGCTGACAGTAGCTTAGTTTCCACCGGCACCCTGCTGTCTAATGACACCGGAGATGGTTGTTGTTAACCTGGGCCACAACCGAGCTGGTGTGGAAGTCGTATTATGAATCCGCATATTTGATTTGGCAAAGATTTTATGTCGGGTGCTGTTCCTGATGCAACACTCCTCATTGACCCGGGCTTGGGATCGGCACTAGCAGTATACTGGATTGTGGCCAACCTGTGTGGCAGGGTTTGACAGCCATTTTGAGCAAGGTAGTAAATGTTATACAGCTGTTCTTCTTGGCCTGTCAGCTGCTCACAATCTGTCACACATCCTCTTTCAGTTTCTCTTTATTTAGTTCTAAATGTTTGCAGTAACATTAGGCTTTACCTTTCTGTTGTGGCAAGATGGCGACACTTGCAGGTCCTGAAGCTGGAATGGAAACTTTCATGTTGACCCCTCTGAAGCAAAGCACACACAGTAAAGTCTCAACAAAAATGGGAGAGAATTTAAACGGTTTTAAACTAGAAATTGATGTGACACAAAAACAACTCAGCTTAAACAGGATTCAACATTATTAGCTGACAGACACACTGGTGAACAAACAGCAGTGGAGGATTTTCTGGATAGAGAGTCAGATATTTCCTTCTTTATTTTGTGGAGAGCAAACCAAAGAAAAAAGGGAAAATGAACAGTGGACTTTTTTACCTTTAACACAAATACAAATGAAATGTTTCCTCTTGTGTGTGGAGTAACTTTTTAATGTAGCTAAAAAAATTAATTTGAATTTTTAAGTTCCTGGAAAGACAGTTTTTCAAATAAATTAAAATCATCTGATGTGATTATTCTTATTCTTATTCTTAGTTGTATGATTCTAGATATTTTTGAATGACCCCAGAAATTTCCCACTAAGCACATATACGGAATACTCACTTCTGAAAAAGCTTCTCCATGGCAGTGATTTTTTTATATCCTGCCCTGAAGTGGGTGATTCTGGCATCACAACTCAGCTTCTTTGGCTTGTAGCAGAACCACGGCTCACCTGTATGCAGGTCAGTGTAGTTGCACACAGGCTGCTGGGTTGGACGCAAACATACATGACAGTTGGTGGTTTCGCTGACAGAGCCTGAGCGGAAGAGGCTCTTGAAGGACATTCTGTCAGGCTGTTCCCTGGTCAGCCTGCGCAGCTCCGTGACTGCCTCACTGGGGTGAACCAGTGTCACCTGGTAGGACAAAGAATCAGAGTTTGACAACTAAAACAGCATTTCTCAGTGGCATGCATCGCATTCAGATTACATGATGGCAAACGGAGACAATGTCAATAGAAGAAAAATATTGTTAGGTTGGACAGAATTTCTCTGGTTCATGTGAGGGAGTTGCATTAAAGACTAGTGAAGTCCACTTCAGGATTAGGTTGAAATGGATGAGTAGATCAAACCCACCTTTTGATAGGAGATAAGGATTCATGACCCATATTTGGCCATTATTATGAAGTATTTTTCATTATTACTTTGGTTTTCAGCTACTTTTTAGTTAAGTTTAGGCACCAAAACTACTTGTTTAGTTTTTAAAAATTTCGGTTTGGGCAGCCCGACCTCACAAGAAAAATGAAGATGGTGATTTTCTGAGAGCCAAGACATTGTCAGCCTCCTAACCAAGACGATGGCACGCCCAGAGAAAAACTGGATCTATCAGAGATCAAATCAACTGACAACTGCTAAGGTGGAAAAATTAAGCCAATAAAAAATGCCAATAAGTGCAGTTCCTGGTGTGGCCACTTGAGGCTGGCTTCAAAGTAAACTCTTCAGAACCTAATCCATAGTCTGCTTTCATCTAAGGGTTCAACTGTTTCAAAGACTAAGGTCAGTTGTTGTAAAGCTAGACAACAGTCATATTTAACATGATGAGTTTTAGCATCACCTGGACTTGCGCACTTCCTTCCCAGAGTAAAGAGAATGCAGCAGAGTACGAGCCATTGAGATGATCCACCACTTGACCTGCCACACCTGCACTAAGAGTAGGGTTGTGCAGCCGGGCAAGTAAGACGTCTCCCCCGGACTTCTTCGGACGGCCCTGGTAGTCGTACATTTCTATCACAACCTCCAGTTTATCCCCGATGTGCCACTGTCCCCCTCCCCTCCTTGGGAGAATGGTGAAGGTGCTGTGGGCTGGATCACTGGTCTTATTCAGGGAAAAAGGAGACGGTAAAGGTGGCGTTTCAGGCCACACAATAGACTGTAGTAGGTGACGTTCTTCATCAGCCTCCTCAGGGGACAGTGGTCGTAATGTGCTAAAGCTGTAATGCTTGCCAGCATGTGGAGTGACAGTGGCAGGTCTTGGGACGACAGTAATGTTCATTTTATTTTGAAGCTGGAAAACACCAAAATTATTACTTCATCAGTATGTTCCATTATCCAAGCTGAATAATAAAAAAACAATAAACACAAAATAAATATTAAAAAATGAATAAGGATAGTCAGAGACAGAAAAGGCATTTGTTTTTCTTCATAACCGTTATCTCCAACTGTTTAGGTTTTGTCAAGCCAGCTATTGCAATGAAATTCAGGCTATGTTTAACTTGCTTCATAGTATAGCCCTCTGGTCATTCAAAAGCTGTGGACTGACAGGTGGTATGAAGTTGATTGGGGCAGCTAGTCTACTGTATGTAATGTTAAGCAATAGGAGGAGCAGGTGAGAAACCGAATGCAGACTCACAGACAGGCAGAAGTAACTCAGAATGCCTTTTATTCACGTCAAAATACAGTAGAGGCAGGAGCAGTAACCAAAAACACAAGAAAATACAGAGAACTAAACTCAAGACAATAACTTAACAAGAACACAACCCCAAACCTGAATGTATCACAAGAAGTAAAGAAGAAAGAGAACTGACCCATTAACCATGTCAAGCTGGAACAAATATTGAGACCAGTTCATGTGGCTCTACATTTAAGATTTTTTTAAAAAGACGGGATGGGGTGGAAGGAGTTTGACTTACAAAGGCTAAAAAGTTACATGCTTTGATAGAAATGGTGTTATATATAATTCATCACCAGAGCTGTGGGAAGGGCATTGAAGTTGGGAGTGCTGAAGGTGGGTTTGTTTGTGTTTTTGGGTGTATACTTTGTGCTTCTTGGACTTGAAGTAAAATGAATCCAAATATGCCCATCTTGTCACTACCAAACCCTGCTGCACATGGCACACAAACAACAGCCAAAACTGAACCAGTCTGCCAAGGTATTAGTGTGAGATTATTGCTTAATACTAATTTTGAACTGCTGTCAAGCAGTTAATTAGCTTTATCATCATCGGATCATTTACAGTACTCCAAGTCTGGCACATAGAGGTGTAGGAGATACATTTCCTAATGAGAGGCACTGATGTCCAAAGTGATCAAAATGTCTGTGAGGACATCCATCAGGGACAGGTGTGAGTTTCTTTTGCATTATGGTGGACTGCAATCATGTTTTTAATCCGTCCAAATTAGAGAATGATCACTTGGATGAGGCCACTGATATCGTAATCACAGGGACACTTGCAACAGCCTCGGTCAAGAGTGAGGTGGAGTTCCTTTGACTGTTGGTTTTCTGTTGTGCTATTTTTATAATGTTTTTGTGCCACTGTGATGCTTGAACAACAACATAATTCTTCAGTTATGTGAACAAAAAACAAACAGATGGTATCATGAATGACGACATAACGAGAGGCAAATGCGCACTGTCGTCACATGAAATTCAACAGGGTGTTTGTCTTGCGATAGTTCACCTCTGTTTATTTTTTTAACAGGACCAGAATAAACAAATTACATCATAAAATCTTAATTATCACCACAAAGTAACCACTAAAGTAACCAATTGGATTTAACTAGGCAAAAAGGTGAAGAGCCTTTGGAAAATTCCTGCAATGATCATTATGTTTTGGCTGGCAGCTGTGGCAGTTTCTCATTTCTTTAACAACCATATGTCAATTTAACATCCTTGTTCTGTGTATGCCAACGTTTTAGAGGAATTTGAATGCGTCTGCATAAGCTTGTTAAGCCCCTGTCACATCATGACGATTTAACAGGCTTATGCCGACGCATTCAAATTTCCTTAAAATGCTGCACTAATGATGTTAAACGGACATATACATAACGTATATGCTTGCACACTTCCTGCATTCACAACTTGAAACCCATTCATACCACTCTACTTAAACACACCACCTACGCAATTATACGGCAGCTGTGTGTTAGAAACATGTTCAGTTCAACTGGATCATGTCAAATACTTCTACAAACGGCAATATGCATTGGAGGTATGTTTGATATATGCTGTACATGTTAAAAACATGTTATAGGTTATTAATACTTTTGGGTTCGCTAGACATTATCTCCACGTATTTCGGGAATTGAGTAACATTTGCCAGCCTTAGTTTTGTTTTGATTCTTGCCCTTTAATGCATTTGAAGCTAACCTCAGTTGCACTGGTTTTCCTTCTGTGTTATTAGTTATAGCCTTCATCAACTCGTTTTGTTGTGTACCTGCGTTTGAGCCCATAAATAAGTCGTGAAAATATGACAGTTTTTCAGTTCTTCTTCAGCATGTTGGTGATGTTGATACTGCAACAGTGATTGATACAGTTGATACTGCAAATAGGCCAAAATACGCTACACATAAGTTGTGCTACATGACATGCTAAGCATTTTTTGACATAAGTTATTGAAACATTCTATATAAGTTACTGAAGCCCATATCACACACTGATGATTAACAAGCGTATGCCGAAATAGGAAAAAAACTGCAAATACGCTGGCGTACGTCAATTAAGTTCTAGGGACATTTTTTATAAGTTAAGAGCATGCTGAAGTATGCTGGTATATGTGGCAGTACGGCAAGGTTGCTGGAAAATTTTGAGCATGCACAAAATCTCCAACGTTTGCCAACGTCATACATCCAGCATACGCAGGTCATATGTTGCAGGTACTTTATGCATACGGAGGCTCATGTTACTCATATGTTGAAATATGTGGAGATAATGTCTAGCGTACCCAAAACATATTAATAACCTATGAGAAATGTGTTTTTAACATATGTGTAACATGTATCAAACTTACCTCCAGCAGATATTGATGTTTGTAGACATATTTGATGTGATCCAGTCGTACCGAACACTTTTTAAACATACAGCTAACGTACAATGCCGTATATGCTGCGTTTAAGGGAAGTGGTATAAATGGGCTTCAAGTTGTGAATGCCTGCAATACACTAGCATTCACTGGCATTATGTTCTATATATGTTAACAATACATTATAGAACATCATTGTTGTATGTATGTGACCGTTTTTAGAGGAATTTGCATGCTTGTTAAATTGTCATGGTGTGACAGGGCCCTAATATGTTATGTAAACATCCATAATAAAAAAAACACACTAGTTCTGTGTATGCCAGCATTTTAGATAAATTTTGATATGCTGGTTAAATCATCAAGGTGTGACAAGGGCATTATTAATGATTTTTATGAGAAGAAAATGCATCTCATACCCCTGAGCAATGCTGGGCTGCTTGGTGTGCCAGTAGATACAAGAAGCATTTCTCCAGTAAGGAGTGCCTGAAAGCTGAAATTCAAAGCCCCAACCAACCAAACGACCAACATGCTAATAAAACCTTAAACTCAGCTCTTTATCCATTGGTAACGGGGGAAAAAAAGATACAATGGTTGTTCAGATTTTAGCAGTATTACGCTTATATAAGATGCTAAGTAATATTCTTGAAATGACTCGAGACAATTACAAATTACCAGTCAAAGTTTGATACCCTAGTTTTTTTTTGAAGAAATATCAAAATTAAGAATAGTTTACTAATCCCAGTGGGGAAATTGCTTACTTTACAGATATTCTGTTAAATATGTAAATATAAATATGAAAAATAAACACTGTAATCTAGTCCAATGATTGCATATTCAAGTTGAACAATACTATTTACAGTATATGGCAAAAGGACATAGTCCAGGTGTCAAGCGGAGGAGCTGTGAAGTTTAAGAGCCACAGGTAGTGATTTCCTGTGGCATTCAGTGATGCACTGAGGTGAGATGAGCCTATTGCTGAGACATGCTGTCATGGTCTGCATGTTTTTTTGTTGTTTTTGAGTTCAGGCCTTTTTGTATTCTCAGTTTTCTTATAATTTAGTTTGCCGTGATCCCCTTGTCTGTGTGTTTCTGTCTTCTGTCAAGTGTATGCTTATGTCTTGTTTTCTGTTCCTGTTTTATTTTGAAGCCCGTTCAGGCTTGTGCATTTGTGTTTTATTTACTTCCTGCCCCTGATTGTTGCCACCTTTGTTCCTCTCCCTCTACTCATTAGTCTAAGTGTATTTAGTCTCTGTCTCTCCTCAGTTCTGTGTCGCGTTGTCAATGTTTCTCCCCGCATGTGAGGGTTCCCTGAGTTTAGGCTTCTGTTTTCACCCTGTTAAGGATTCATGTTTTGGACTTTGCTTTTCTTTGTGAGTTGGCAAATAAAGCCTATTTATGAGTTTACTCAGTCTGCTTTCTGGAGTCTGCACATTGGGTCCAACCTCCTCACATGGCGACACACCATGACACATGCTCTTGTACCTGTTTAGTATGTCACTAATCAGAATTGCATTGTTATTACAGTTGCACCATTATATATAAATAAATGAATGAAATATATAAATGAGTAAATATGAATGTGAATATTAAAGTGAATATAATAATACATAGGTACATCAAAGGATATATAATTAATATAAATCTGGGGGCAGAAAATAAAGCTTAAATAAATGTCAAAGTTCAAAAGAGCATAAAAAAATCCAAATTTAGAATCAGAATCACAATACTTTAATAATCAGAATAGTGTCACAGGGAGGAGTTGTCCACAGGTAGGAATAATTTCCTGTGGCGTTCTGTGGAGCATCGCGGTTGAATGAGTCTGTTGCTAAATGTGCTCTCTGTCTGTCCAGCACATCATGGAGAGGATGTGAGGGACTGTTCACAATAGTCCATAACTTGGACAGCATCCTCATTTCTGACACCACACGCAGAGAGTCCAGCTCCACACCAAAAACGTTACTGGCTTTGCAGATCAGTTCGCTGAGTCTGCTGGTGTCCGCTACTCTCAGTCTGTTGTCCCATCACACTACAGTGTAGAGGATGGCACTGGCTATCACAGACTCAGAAAATATCCTGAGCACCGTCTGGCAGATGTTGAAGGACCTGAGTCGTCTCAGAAGATAGAGGCGTATCTGGGCCTTCTTATAGATGACTTCTGTGTGTTTGATACAGGTCAGTTTATTGTCAGTGTGAACAGTGATGTATTTGTAGTCCTGAACAGCCTCCACACGGACTCGATGAATGGAAACAGAGGTCACTGGCTTGGTTCTACTCATGTCCACAGTCATTTCCTTGGTCTGTGTCCCATTAAGCTGCAGATGGTTCTGTGCTCACTACCAAAGTCCACCACCTTTCTTCTTGCTGCATGCCTTGTTGTATCTGTCAGCGCAGGCGATGGAACAACCGTTTAAAGTCACGCTGTCATCAGCCAATGAGGCCAACAATGGTTTTTTTGTACACGCGAAGACCAAGGAGGGGGAGAGGGGGAAAGCGTGTTAGGAGGCAGAGAGAGAGAAGGAAAGGTAGGAGGGTGGAGGTGAGAGTAGGGACTTTAAATGTAGGGACTATGACTAGTAAAGGGAGAGAGCTGGCTGATATGATGGAGAGAAGGAAGGTAGATATATTGTGTGTGCAAGAAACCAGGTGGAGGGGAAGCAAAGCCAGGAACATCGGAGGTGGATTCAAACTGTTGTACTATGGTGTAGGTAGGAAGAGAAATGGAGTAGGGGTCATCTTGAAGGAAGAGTATGTGAAGAGTGTTCTGGAGGTGAAGAGTGTCAGACAGAATAATGACTTTGAAGCTGGAAACTGAAGGTGTGATGCTGAATGTTGTTAGTGCATATGCCCCACAAGTTGGATGCAAGTTAGAAGAGAAAGAGGAATTCTGGAGTAAGTTGGATGAAGTGGTAGAGAGTATTCCCAGGGGAGAGAGAGTGGTGATTGGAGCAGACTTCAATGGGCATGTAGGTGAAGGGAACAGAGGGGATGAGGA
>VUQH01081895.1:0-14323 GCA_015106775.1 Etroplus canarensis | reverse complement strand
TAGAGTGCCAAGAGAGGAACTGTAAGAGGAAGTCAGGAGTGGCAGAGAAGTATGTGAAGGTGGTGCAGAACATGTATGAGGACAGTGAGACAGTGGTGAGGTGTGCAATAGGAGTGACAAATGGGTTCAAGGTGGGGGTGGGATTACATCAGGGATCCCTCTCATTCACACACATGTACTCTGTCTTGTTTTCCACTGACTTTCATTCCTCTTCTCTCCAGTGCATACCTCCACCTCTCAAGGCTCTCCTCCACCTCCTCCCTACTCTCACGACAGATCACAGTGTCGTCTGCAAACATCATAGTCCAGGGAGACTAATGCCTGACCTCATCTGTCAATCTGTACATCACCGTTGCAAACAAGAAGGGGCTCAGAGCTGATCCCTGATGTAATCCCACCCCCACTTTGAACCCATCTGTCACTCAAACTGCACACATCACAGTTGTCTCACTGTCCTCATACATGTCCTGCACCACCTTCACATACTTCTCTGCCACTCCTGACTTCCTCATACAATTCCACACTTCCTCTGTTGACACCCTATCATATGCCTGTCCCAGTGCAACTCCAACAGAAACTCCAAAGGCCACAGAAAGAAAAACGAATTAGAAAAAACAAAACTATAATAACTCAGGTGTGCAAAGCTTGTGATTTGTAACTCTTCCTGACTGGCATAGCCTCACTTTCATTTGACTATAATAAAAAAGCATCACCTGCTTTCTTCACATGCCTCAGAGCCAGTCAAAATGTGGGACATTCTCTCCAGATGTGAGACAAGGGGGCAAACAGGATAAAAATGCTGCGCAGGCCCACATAAAGAGGGAGATGTGGTCGCCATGTCGTGAGCGTGTGTTATCCACAGACAGGCTCCAGCTACCAGCAGGGGGATTTCTATCTCGACTCTTCAGTCCTCTTCGGTTTTCTCAAACTGCACAGTTTCCGTAGTGCTCCTTGTGTGGTAGCTTTTCTTAGCCGTACCTCGCAAAGTAAATGGGGAGCTACGTGTTGAAACTAAGAGTGGAACATTATCCTGAAGGTGTGCGTGTGTTTGTTATCCACCCGACCGGTTTATAAACAGCTCTGAAAATGGGTATAATGTAAACTTACCGGTACAGAAATCATCCGCGGTGTGCGATAGCTAATGGTAGCTAACGCTACTCCCGCTCTCAGTGCTTTCACGCCTGCTAACCGAGCCCTGATGTTACGCTGCTGTTATTGTTTTGGCGTATCTCTAATTTACTCGTTACCCTATAACCGCCACGGCTCTCAAAGAATCGGAGCTCTTTAAGCATTAACAGCACTTTAAGCAGGTACGATGAGCTGGAGCGGCTAACGTATTGTTTGCTAGCTGATCATCCGTTACATTCAAACTAACTTTACAGTCACGCAGCCGTTTAGATGTGCTAACTTTACATGATGTGTTGGATAAACTATTTTTTTCATAACCAGCCTCCTTCCCTTTACCCCGCAGGTTTTGTCATGCAAAACTGATCAGCCTCAAACCATTCTTACAGTTCAGAGGCCAGGACATCCATGAGCTCAGAACTCCTGCTTCTCAGATAGGATGCACGTCCAGCTGTAGAGGACACCTTATTCTTCTGCAGGACATCACTCAGGGTCTGTCGTAGCTCAAACTGGTGCATCGATGAATGAGGAACTGCTGGGGAGCCCGCTCCAGGGCACAGAAACTGTGGAACAAAATGTAGGACAAAAAATGGAGATGAAGGACAGAGACGCCGCAGAAGACGATGTGGGGCAAAGTACAGAGAAGAAGAGTGGCATCAGAGACGCTGTGGAAGAAAATGTGGGACAGAGCGCAGAGAAGAAGAGCAGCGAGACGGAAAACACCTCTGAGGCAGTACCAGAGCCCTCAGATGGACAGAAAAACCCCAGCTATGCTCCTGCAGAAAAAACCCCAGCAGATGAGAAAGAGGATGCTAAGCTTAGTGGCGGCGAACCTCCTGTTGACTGGTTCGAGCCACTAGAAGATGATGATGATGCCGAAAGCATTGGTAGAAATGATCCAGAGGAAGAAAGCCTGGCAGGAGAAAGTGAAAGGAGCGGGAGCGTGGCAGGCAGTGAGAGCAAATTCAAAAAGATATATCAGTGAGTTAAATACTGTAGTTTTACTTCCAGTTTTACTGTTATCAGAATCAGACTCCATTATTAATCCCGGGGGGGGGAGAGTTCCTTATGTTACAGATGCTCTGCTTTTTATAAATATATATAAATATGAAAGATAGGAAATGAAAATATATAAACCTATATGTAAAAAAAATGCAATGCCACATAAAAAAGTTTAAATGGTAAAATAGTAGATATAAATATAAGAGCTAGAACAGTAAAAATATATAAATCTAAATGTAAGAAGTGCAATATGTCACCATTATATACACTAAATGCAAGACATGGTCATAAGAGAAATAGTCCAGGTGTTAAAGATAGGAGTTGTAAAGTTTGATGGCCACAGGTAGGAAAGATTTCCTTTGGTGCATTGTGGTGGAACGAGTCTGCTGCTGAATGCGCTCCTGTGCCCACTTTACAGCTCCTCCCCTTAATACCTGGACTTTTACCAAATGCCATGCTGTGCACATAATGCTGATAGTATTGTTCAACCTTGAAGCACCTATGCTACAAACTTAACTCTGAATAAAGGGTTTTTATGTTTTATCTTCTTAACTGTAGTGCTCTCTCCGTATTTATATTTATGTATACTTAACTGAGTGTCTGTAATGCGAGCAATTTCCCCCGTGGAATTAATAAAGTATTCTGATTCTGTCCAGGACGTCATGGAGAGAGTGTGAAGGATTGGCCAATGTTGTCCTTAACTTGGACAGCATCCCCCTTTCTGACACACCCTCGACGTGACTGACCTTGTGGATCAGTTTGTTGCTAATATTCGGGTGATCAGTCTGCCACATTGCCTCCTAACACATGCCAGTGAGCTAACTGTGCAAGTACTATTTTAGATACACAGCTTTGAGACAGTTCTGTCTTGCAAGCAGTCATGCAGCAGATTTTCTGTTGGCTTTTATTACTTAATAAATAATAGGAATCAAATTGCCTGCTCTAGAGTATTCATTATGATGGCTGTCCATAATGTATTCATAAAAAGAGCAATCCAAATCTGCATACCTCCACCAAGGCTGAAGAGCCCTATGTCACAACGTTAAACTTAAAAAAAAAAAAAAAAAATCCTGGATCTAGATGCGGATCAAGTGAATTACTTCTAAGTTGGGCCAATGTACTCTTGTTATTTGGTGGTGTTATGTCAGTCACAGCACCAGCCAATATCAAGCAGCTTCTGCTGCATGAAAGTAGTATAAAATGATACTGTTTTCAGTTAATGATAAAATACAAATGGGATACAAGCTGTTGGCTGCTGTACATTTGGCATATGTCAAAGAGCAAGAGCAGCATACCATCAGCCACTAATGGAGCTTAGTGTCTCCTCTCTGTTTAGATGTGAACTCTATTCCATTTATCTGACAGCATCCGAAGGTGCCTGCTTCATGTATAAATGAGCACCCTGGTCACTTTTCCAATGGCAGTGTTATGACACAACTTGGTACCATTTAATTAGATTTAGTTCAGTTCACTTTTGTTAATACATTGCAAATTAACACCATAAATCCCAGGGCATTTTAGACTGTAATATTTAGAGAAAGACATGGTTAAGATTAAGTTTCCTGTTGTTTGTCCGTATATCTCATCTTTGTGAGTTACTTATTAAGTCGCTTTAGTTCAGTTTACAGAGATTCAGTTGTGTTGCCAAGCAATCATCTTTGTCTCCTGAGCACCATTACCGCTGTTGGGGTGTTTTTATTTTACTGTGAGTAAAAGTTTGAGCCATTTATAAAGTCAAGGATGAAAGCTTGCTAGTTATCAAAATAGCAACCAACATACAGCTTCCATGTCATGGAAAACTCTCACCTCATGTATTTTATATTACCTGATTGAATACTATTTATACTTTATCAACTGATTGATAAAGAGTGGAATTTGAAAAAGGGTTTAGCTCTTTTACTGTAATAATGAGCAGCGTTATGTTGGCGTACAAGCACAGAATGCACATTTTTACCTTTGTCACCTCAGGACCGGCAGTAGGGATGCTTGCATACAAATATGCAAAGAGCCAACTTTCTGACTGAATTCACCAGGGAGAGTGTTTTCACATATTCAGAGGAGCTGCCAGTAAAAATGGATCTTTTGACAGTCTTGTTCATTTGAACTTATTCCAAACCTCTATGCAATTTTGCCTCTTTTTAAAAAAAACAGAGGCAGCAAACATGGACGATGAGGGTTTACTGAAATGTTTAATTCTGTTGTCTTATTTTAATTCAGTGTTCAGGTACCCCGCCGTAAACGATCACATCCTGATGAAGGATGGGTCGATTGGCCTGCACTTGGAGAGGGCTGGAAGCGCAAAGAAGTCGTTCGCCGTTCAGGCTCTAGCATTGGCCAGAAGGATGTGTATTACATAAGGTAAATACAGCCTTATAAGAAAGCCATACTGTTGTTGATATATTATGGCTGCTACTATTTATACTTCTGAAGCATTTCTGAATGCTAAGAGGAGTTTTATAGTAGCTGTAATTGTTTTTGTCCTTTGTAGTCCACACGGTGATCGAGTGAGAAGCAGAGTAGAGCTGGCATCAGTGCTAGAAGGACAGGACTTGTCCAATTTTGAATACAAGACGGGCAAGTTCTATGATGGAGAGACACCGATCCCAAGAGTTCGAAACAGAAAGGTATTGCTTGCTGTTTTCATTTTAAGCTTTTAAACATTAAAGATTTCTACCGTTTGACTTAAAGTCTGCTATCTTCACACTCTCATCGTTTAGAAAAAAGTACGTGAGCGTTCTTCCTCAGAGTCCAGTTGGATGGAGAGAGGAGAGGGGGCTGATACGCCCGACTCCCATCACAGACTCACCCCAAACCTCGGGCAAAAAAATGTCAACTCCAACCAGACAAGCATCTCCTTCAACAGTTCAGGGGGAACTCCAAATAGAGGATCTCGAAATGCAGATTCACCTGTGGAGGATAAAATTAAACTTCCCGCTCCCTCATCATCCAAGTTGCTTCCACTTCCTGCCATAAATGGAGAAATTGGGTCAGAAGACAGCACTCTGTGAGTCTGATACCATGTGTAACACAACACTTGATTAATTAGAAGTCTCAGATTTTTGTGATAAACAGGGCTTGTCATGTTTCTCTGCAGGGTCTGTGCCAGATGTGGCATTTCCTTCACAGGCACATGGTATGACAAACAAAGAAAGAGGCCTTGCTGTCCCACCTGTTGGGGTAAGTTGCATTAGAGTATAGAGTCATTACTGAGGCAAAACTGGATCTATGAAAGGAAAACAGTTTACTGAAGTTGAGTAAAAAAAGACTCCCCTTGTAACATAACCTGTATATCTTTTGCTTACTGCCAGCTGCGTCAAAGACAAAAGAGCACCCAATGATTCGCTTCAGAAAGGTAAATTGTGTGCAGGAGCATTTTAACTACAGGACTGATGCTGCAAGGGTGGATGCAAATAGTCTAAAATACTCTGTGCATGCTCCTTTAAAGTTGTAATAAAACTGTTACCACTGTGTCATAAAACACAAATTTCTCACGACTATCATGAGATTAACAAACTGTCTTTCTGTTTTTGTTCATGTCATCTGTAGTGGATTCCCTGTGGTCAGTGTGTGGGATGTCATAATACAGTGAATTGTGGGCAGTGTGCCAATTGCAAACATGGGCTGCAGAGCCCTGAGTCCCGGAGACGCATATGCCGGAAACGCAAATGTATATGCCCTATTCGCAAGGTAACCTGATGGCTGCGCACTGAATGTTCTTTATTTTTTGATAGTTTGTTTATTTAGTTCATCATCAGTGCTGCCTTTTTCTGGGTGTTTCCTCAGGGCCCTGGAAGTGGAGGCTTCATGCAGCAGAGGCCTTACAGTGACATTCCTGACACATTTGATGACAGCATGAGTTTCCAGGTAGTAAAAGTCTTTATAATCAACTAAATCGGCACATTGTTTTGCTTTGGTTTCTGTGTTTCTAAAATGCTCATTTGGTTTTGCAGAGTGAACTTACAGACTCACAGGTAACACTTTAGTGATACTACCAAATTGGTTATATATAGTACCATGTTTTTGGAAATTATAGCAATAATTTTTCTCCGCTTGTCCTGATGTTTTATTCACACAGCATCCAAGTCTCAAGAGCAGTGACACTGAGAACTTCTCAGTCAATGTGGATGTTGATGATGAGGATGAAATGTCAACTGACGACGACGATGATGTAACTTTTGTTTTTTTTAACCTGTTGTCTTGCTGACAGGAAAACATGTTTGCACACAGATCCTTTTTGTAATGGTGACTTTCTTCTTTTTAATACTTTATAACTTTGCAAAAATATGGACGCTAAAGAACTGTGGAATAAGCTGAAGTACAGTAGTGTGTGTTAACGTAGTTGGATGAATATTTAGCTAGAGGTAATAGTAAAGGCTTTACTTATAAAAACTGAATTTAGCTTTGAGAAACATTTACTGTGGGTATTGCTATAGATTCTACGCTCACCTTCCACTTCATCAGATATACCTGGTTAACTTTTCATTAACACAAATGACATGGCAGCAACTCAGCGCATTTGGGTATGTACACATGGTCAAGATGGCCTACTGAAGCTTAAACTGAGCATCAGAATGGGGAAGAAAGGTGATTTCAGTGACTTTGAACCTGGCATGGTTGTTGGTGACAGATGGGCTGGTCTGCATATTTAACTACTGATCTGCTGGGATTTTCCCACACGACCATCTTTAGGGTTTGACAGAGACTCGTGTTAGAATTGGTCTTTTTTTTTGGACATCAGGTATCCTTATTCTGAGTTTCTCACACTGAACTCACTTTGTACTTCTCATTGAGCTCACTGTGTGTAAAATATGTCCTTGTATGTTCCAGAACTATAGGATAACATGACCAGTTAGAATTGATTTGTATACCTGGAGATAGATAGAACGGATCTATTTTGTCTTCTCTAGCTTATCAGTTAGGTCTGTTACATTAGCTATGCACCCAGAACAACAGTCATACATACATGTTGCTTATCACATTCCAAGAACAAGACATGGACAGTGGTTGGCCCGTCCACTTCAAAAATAGGTGGCCAATTACAAACAGTCGCGTTAAGTCCAATCTCTGTACGGGGCAAGCCCAGCCCAAGAAGAGAAATGTAAACATTTTTCAGAGATTGGGGCTCATTCTGGCTGAGTTTCTGTGGGAGCTCTGACACTCTGAGCCCAGCGCTGCTATACTTTTACCTTTGACCTTAATAAATACTTTGTATGTGAATGGAAGATTCCTCTGGTTTGTTCTTGGGCTTCCAGTAAAAGAATCAGGGCTAACATTGGTCTGAAAAAAGAAATATCCAGTGAGCGGCAGGTCTCGTATTGAAACATTATCGATTCCAGAGTTCAGAGGAGAATGGCTAGATTGCTTCCAGCTGATAGGAGGGTGATAGTAACTCAAATAACCACTGGTTACAACTACAGCTGGGCCATAAAACGATAACGATATCTATCGGGATATAACTTTTTCTCGATAGAAATTCAAGACACGGTTGATATAATGTCTATAGAACTCATGCCATTCATGTTTTTAAGATCTGTGTGTTGGACATTGGCTGCCATTCAATTTTTCAAACCTGCACAAGCTTCATGGGCATTGAAGAGACACCGCAAAGCTTCACCAGGCCTGTCAAACCATTTGAAAGGACTCTAGGGCAGATGGTTTGCTGTCATTTTCATTTGAGTTGAAAACCCTCAGCAAGACAGTACTCCCAAATATGTAGTATGCAGAAAGCCAGAACAGTAGTGCATGGGGGACCTGTCTCCAGACCAGTTCAGAACCTGTCTTTTTTTTTTTGCCTATGTTGATCACAACTAGGCACTCACGAGGGGGACAGCGAAGAATAAGTGGTGGGCCATTGTTTTCAGCTGTCTGAGTTCAAGAGCTCTTCACATTGTCTTTAGATACATTGAGCTGCATAAATGCACTCCAACAACTCTTTGCTCTTAGATGCCCTGTGAAACAGCTTATGTCCGATTGTAGCACCAATTTCATTGGCGTGTGCAAGGAAGTAACTTGGGATGGACAAAAAATTGCAGAAGTATCTTTGTGATCAAAGATGCAATTGGGAATTTAATCCACCACATGCCTCTCAACAGGGAGGATCTTGGAGCACATGATTGGCATTGCCATAAGAATTCTTGATGTAATGTTTCACCAGCAAAACACTTGTCTCACCTACAAAGTGCTTTATATGCTAATGGCAGAGGTCAAAGCTGTTATGAACAAATGACCACACAAGCCCCAGGTCTTCAGACCTTGAAAAACCATTCCCTAAGGGCATTTATTTAAGTTAAAGGACCAGTTTGAAATAATTAGAATGATCTTTTATAAGAAATTGAGTCTAACACACACACACACACACACACACGTACACAGTACACGAACGCTACGGTATTGTTGCTGACCATGTCCATCCGTTTGAGATCCCAGTGTACCCATCTTCTGATGGCTGCTTCCAGCCATGTTGCGACGCTCGAATGCTCGTTCACTGTACTCAAATGGTCTCCACAGTCACCACCCCTCAATCCAATAGCGCACTTTTGGGATGCGATGGAATGGGAGAGTCCCATCATGGACGTGCAGCCGAAAAATCTGCTGCAACTTTGTGACGCTATCATGTCTCTATGAACCAGAATCTCAGAGGAATGTTTTCAGCACCTTGTTCAGTCTATACCACAAAATTATTAAAGCAACTCTGAAGGAAAAAAGGGGTCCAATACAGTAATGGTAAGGTATACCTAGTGAAGTGGCTGGCAAGTGTAAATATTGGGCTGTAGGCGGATTGTGATCAGTCTGGTTGGTGTCAGTAAACTTACAGGAAAAGTACCAGGCAAAACTTAAACAAAAGCTGTCGTAATCTCAGGTCTAATATCTTTGGTTTAATAAACATAAAACTAAAGGAAAAAATAGCAAATGGAGAAACCCTGTGGTGGTGCGCCTGAGAATGCAAAGGTTCAACACAGATCAGACACAAAACAGTCTTTAACTCACTTATGTGGAACAATGTGGAGGCTGAAACTTTCCTTTAATTAATACGCAACATAAACAGAAATGCCAACATGTTTTCCACACTGGTTTTCCATTAAAGGGAGAGAAGTTCATTATGCTGATATAAACGCTGAATTTGCCTCTGGTGGTTGTTAAAAAAATGCCATTAATATAGGAAACATTGTTTAAGTTTTGCAGATTGATATAGCTTAAGTTTTTATTTAATCTAGAAGACACCTGTGGACCATAGAGCCTCTTCTTTATCACATATCTCTGAAGTGATGTCACTGTTGGTGATTTGTTCACTTGACAATTACATAGTCTTTTTTTTTTTTGTTTTTGGCTTAATCGTGTGAGTTTTCTTGTTTTTAGTGGCATAAAAAGCGGAAGCGGCGTTCCTGTGGAGAATGTAAGGCCTGTCTCTGCAGGAAAGACTGCGGCACATGTGATTTCTGCATAGACAAGCCCAAGTTTGGAGGCAGCAACAAGAAAAGGCAGAAGTGTCGCCTACGTCAATGTCAGAGACAAGCAATGGTAAGACCCTGCCAGTCCCACTTTTAAATGAATTTACTGATTTTTACAGCATTTATGTAATACTTCTGGTTTGAAATCTATTCCTCTGCTTTCATGTGGCAGAGGCATTTGCTACCCTTCCAGATGGGACAAAGTGACTATGGGCCAGATGGTCCGATGCCGCCCGGCCGGCCCAGACCTCACTACACGTACAGTCGCAAGCCAGGTTTCAAGAAAAACAGAGGGTCACAGATGGGCTTGGATTTAACAGACAATGAAGATGATGACAGTAATTTACAACCAGTAAGCGTCCAGCGACTTTGGTCATTTATTGTGTTCCCTCATTGCTTATAGTGGTTGCTGTTGAAGTCAGTTATCACGCAGCTTTGCTCTACTGTTGTAGATTAATTGGAACTCATCACCACTGAGAGTTGGCAAACAGTCTTTTGACATGAATGCAAGAAACCACCAATCACCTATGCAGGTTTGAAAACAAATCTTATTCTGCCCATCTTTGAACAGTGTAGCTTACCTCTTAACTCAAACATAATTTCAACTCAATGTCTTTCAGCAGTTGAATAATTCAGATTTTGGAACGCGGAACGGACTGTCCGATCGAGTCCCTCACATCAGCAACCACAACAACCCTCACACAGTAAGTTTTACCTTCTCTTTCACATTTTTTCAGGTTTAGAGTAAAAATGTGTTGCTTTTTCTCATTTTGCAAGTTACTTATTTAAAATCCCCATGGCTCTTTTTTTAAATTGATGCACTTTACTGGCTGATTGTTTAACAGTTACTGCCTAATGCTTAAACATGCCACAAACCTACTGCAAATAATCTTGGCCTCCTGTTTACACTTACCCCTCAAAAACATTGACAGCCTTTTTAAACCATTGTTTGGTAAAGAACTCTAAATTAATAAAGTGCTCCATTTGGGGATTGTTGCACCTCATGGCACTGTATGTGTGGGTTTCAACATCCTTCATCTCAAGTTAAACTTGTTTTCCCTTTTTGTGGTCCAGTGGTAAGCACACTCAGAGTAAGAAGGTTCCTGGTTCAAACACCAGTTTGCGTGTTCTATGAGGTTTTCCTCAGTGTGCTCCTGCCTTCTCCCTGGTTAGGTTAATTGATGATTCTATATTGGAAATTGATGACAGGTAGATAAAGTTCTGTATGAATGTATGGGTAAATATGGCCTGTTGTCTAAGTTACTTTGACTAGAAAGGTGTTATATAAATGCCAGTCCATTTATATCATTCAGTAAAGCTTTTGGGAATGTTTGCCTATATTGCACAGTTTTACAGTGTTGAAGAATGAAAAACAGAGGGGGTAACAAAATTTAAAAATGCTCCCTACATGGATGGATAAACTGGGATGTTGCAATTTTGTGGTATGTGTCTTAAACACTCGGCATCTGGCCAAGCACAAAACTTAATCTGATCTGTTGCAGTGGCTGCAGTTTGCTGCCAAGCTATTTGTGCTTGTCACCCATTTTTTCTTGGCTGTTTTGTAGTTTGTTCTTGTGGTGACTTGTTTTGCCAGTCAGTAGATTAGATTAACATATCTGAATATTCAGAATGCATTACTTGTATTATAACAGTGTTTTTATGTCCCTTGCTCATGTAAACTAGGTGTGGAGATTTCCTTTTTGACCCTTTAATATTTGTAAAAGTTGCCATTTTTCCATACACCTGTCATCTTTTTTGTATTTTTCATTGAAGCTGATGTTTACCAGAGATGTGGTCACATCTTTAGTCAGAGATATGGTTGCTAGAAAACGTTTGTAAATCCTTTGGAATCACAAGGATTTCTGCATTTCTCATATGTGGTCTGGTCTTCTAAATCTCAGTTATAGAAAAACACAATTTAAATTAAGTAACAGCATAATTATGCTTTGCATGTCTTTATTACAATGTTGAATGTCGAATTATCATGATAGAGATTTAGGACATGGTCGATGTAAAGTCAATAAAACTCATGCTGTTCATGTTTTAATAGAAAACACAAAAAGCCAAAATAGTGCCGCTTGAACCAATCGTGGCTGGAAAGGAGCTGCAGCCATGTTTGTTAGGTGGAGCATAGGCTAGCAGCCGGCAGCAGGACATGCACTAATGTTTGTGCTTCTGCAGTCGCATGCACCACATCTCAGGAAAGATAGCAAGATAAAAGAGAAAATAACTATAGAAAACCTGAGAGACAGCATTACTGAAGGAGACACGGCAACAGACACCGCCCGAGGTGAGATGAGGACATTGTTGGCGAGTTCGGTTTGTGGAGATATTTTGGCTGTTTAAAATCTACAGGAAGCAGAGAAGCTACACTGCAAACTGTGTCAATGCATGTTCCCGCAAAGACAGTAATAATACTGATCTGTTTTACAGTCTGAAGCAGGGCCATCTTTTAGAGCAGTGGTTCTCATCCTTTTTTCAGTGATGTAACCCCTGTAAAATATTTTTTCAGCAAAGTAACGCCTGCGTTTTTGCTTGGAAAAAACATGCAAAATACAGCAATGTAGCATCAGTGTCTGATTTACTAAACTTTATAACTGTGCAAAACATTACTCATCCATAGTGGTCTGTTTTAAACTATTTGGAGATTAAAATATGTATAAATAACTTTAAGCTTGTTAACAAAGAAATATGTAACAATCCTTCACACCCTCTCCATGATGTGCTGGACAGGCACAGGAGCACGTTCAGCAGCAGACTCATTCCATCACGATGCTCCACAGAACACCACAGGAAATCATTCCTGCCTGTGGACATCAAACTATATAACTCCTCACTGTGATACCTGGACCAATTTCATATTACATATTGTTATTTTGTTCAACTTTGGAGTTATTTATGTTACATGTTGTAATTTATACACACGTTTATTTTTTATTTATTTTAACCTTCATTTTCTGCTTTTCAAATTTAAATTTATTTATAGCGAACTGAGTGTCACAATACAGGGTCCCCCTGCGACTAATAAAGTATTCTAAATAAGATTAAAAAATTAGACTGACATCTTAAAGTTGCAAACTGTCTCCACTGAAGAACATTGTTTCATTGAGCTGAGCTCAATGAAACTTACTTTTTAAGATGTTCTGGCTTCATGATACTGTTGGCTAATTTCTCCCCACAGAAAAAACACAATGCCATAGGTAGTTTGCAGCTTATCGGTGTAAATTCCATTAAAACAGATTCTTCTGAATATTGCTGGGATTCTGGCACTGGTTTCACCTTCTTTGGTACATGTTCCACTATGCCTTCAGTAGTATTGCTACTACACTTTAACTATAACTCCATTATTTTAGTTCTCAGTAGTCAGTAGTGGTTGACAAGTGATGCCATGAGCCACGTTGGGTCAAACCATCCTGGTATGAGACACACTGGTTTTTTAAGTAATGAAATTGAATAGCCTACTCAGCATAAAATTCATTTTATGAACTTTTGGACAATTGGAATATTTATTTAAGTATTTTAATGGATTTTTGAATTGATGTTATTTAAAAAAATATATATATATTTTTTGAAAACCCCATGTACCACCTGGAGTGCCTTCAAGTATCCCCAGGGGTATGTGTACCCCCATTTGAGAACCAGTACTTTAGATTACAATGTAAGACTTTACAGTCGCAGACCCAAACGGATGGTGCTAGTCCTCCTGAAACAACCACAACCCACAGGGTCCACTTTCTCCAGCTCTATGCCTTACAACAAAAACACACTGTGAGACCGCAAAGGCAACAGCCTATTTTATTTTTTTAATAAACACAATGCCAATAAGCATGGCGGAAAATGTGGGATTAAAGCGGCTGATTAAAGTAATTAACCCTCGTTAGCTGTTATCTCAGACAGCTCAGCTATACACACTGAGCCTCACTGCCCACTGCACTGACCAAGGCTGGAATCTGAAAAGCAAATGTCTTTAAACTGCACACTTTCCTGGAGATCAAACAGGTGAAATCATGACTTTAGGACTCACAGAAGCTCTTTGATCGTGAGGACTGAATTTGTACTGAGGATAGAAACAATGTTTTTGTCTGTTTTTTTTTTTTTGTAGGTTTGTATAGATTCAAACACTTTGAAATGGTTGGGGAAAAATGATACAGTACAGAGGCAGATTATTTGGAATTTGATACTATATTAATACCTACTTTATGTATTTGGAAGTGACCAAAGAATTTATTTTGTGTTCCCCTGTAAAACTTGAAAGCTTCAGAATTTACTTTTAGATTTAAGGTTTCAGAGTTTTAGAATTAAGTTTTAATTTTAGTTGGAGTTGACCACAACTTTAAAGTTCTCCTGCAAATCTTAAAAGCTTCTTACTCCTCAGAATTAAGATTTTACTTTAGTATATATCCCCATTTTATTTATTTGAAATATAGTTGTGTAATGTTCTACAGTATGTAACATGTTCAACTTCTCACAGACAATAAATGATATTTAAGTCAAAATTTACCTTATATTTTCACATCTCAGGAGTAAAATTGAAATTTTAAGCGTAAATGATTTGATTTACATTAAAAACTTATATCAATATCCCCATGTTGCCCAGCTCTATTTATAGTGCAGGCTGAAAAAGTAAGTTCAATTTTCAATTCAATTCAATTTTATTTATATAGCGCCAATTCACAACAAAAGTCGCCTCGAGGCGCTTCACACTGTACGGTAAAGATAAAACAGTGTTAAAAGGAAAACCCCAACAA
>VUQH01081893.1:18590-32502 GCA_015106775.1 Etroplus canarensis | reverse complement strand
GTTTTACACCACTCCATGTGACGCTTGGTGATGTAAGTCCTGCATGCAGCTGCTCGGCCATGATGCTCCTGGTGCACAGTGTTTGTGCTGATGTTAATGCCAGAGGAGGTTTGGAACTCTGCAGTTATTGAGTCAGCAGAGTGTTGGACACTTTTCCACACTATTCTCCTCAGCACTCGGTGACCCCGCTCTATAACCTTACGTGGTGTGACACTTGGTGGCTGAGTTGCTGTGGTTCCTAAATGCTTCCACTTTGCAACACCTGGAGTCTATGCTTAAGGGGTGCAGCCCAGTTTTGGGCTCACAGCTCAGGATTCGACCCCAGAACCCTGCTGTTCAAAACTTTTGCTTATAATGAGCAGCCAATCAGAGGGGGCAGAGCTCAAATGACTTGTTTTCAATGAACTAAGCCAAGTGGCTGCGTTCAGGCAGACTTTAATCATGCAAAGCTACCCTAAAGATCACAGCGAGGGTCTGAAGACACGCTGAGGTTTGGGTGGAAGAAACCCGATGATCGGTGCTGAAAATGTAGTTTAGAGAAACTGATGTTTGTTAAAAATGGAAAAACCCCAAGGTCACGATTTTCAAAGCGTTCAGTGTCGGGAAGGCAAACAAATGCAATCATGGCTCAGCATGGAAAAACTGACTGCCATGTGAAAAACTGAAAAAGAAAAAAAAAGACTGACCACAGTAACCACGATTAAATTATACAAAACACTCGCTCTTGTGGTCTCATATCAAATTTACACACTTCGAGGACTCGCAGACTGTTTGTTGAGGGTTTTGGAGTTTCTGGGGATTTTGAGATTTGTTTTCGGGGCTCAGGCATCATCGTTCAGCTTCATCTTAAAAACATGACATGTTTTTTTAAAAAAATAAATAAATAAATTCAGCCAGATCGCAGAATTGTGGGTTTTCCACGTGCCGGCGTGAGCTGGCCGGCTACCGAGCGGAGGACGGGAGGCGAAGACAAAGAGCTGGGCTGTGGCTGGATGTGGAGGGGAAGGTGGGGAGGATGGAGGAGGAGGGCGGCGGCGGCGGTGGTGAGTGGTGCGCTGCGCTGCATTGTGTGCCGGCGGCTCCAGCTGCCCTGCCGCTGTGCTGCTCGGCTCACCCAGCGTCTGGCAGGCAGCCAATCACAGTGCAGGAAAGCAGTGCCACTTCAGTTCAGTGTGTCAGAGCGAAGAGGGGCGGGGGAGGTGGGGGGGGGATACAGAGATGTAAGGGAGACGAGAGGAGGGAGGCATGAAGGGAAGCAGAGGAGGAGAAGATGGAAATGGGAGGAGGCAGGGAGAGGCAGACGGCGCTGCATCCGCGCCTCCAGAGCTTCGCGTGCCGCCGCCGCCGCCGCCGCATTGCACGTGCATACCGATGGGCTCGCAGCCACCTCCAGTCACCTTCGCCCCTCCGCGGCGAGAGGCGACCTGAACCATGCACGCTCGTTTTCACTTCCTCCCGCATCTGTCGTCTACCTAAATGGCACGCACGCCTGACGGCGCCCGGGCGGCTCCCGTCTTGCGGGCCTCGGCGCAGCGAGGAGACTTTCTGCTGTGAAGACGTCCCTTTGTCCTGAACCTTGAGTGCGGGTCAGGTTATGCACCGACTCACAGCTCGCCTTCTGCAGCATCACACGAGCAGAGGGAGGCCAAAAAACCCGCGTCTGAAGCCCGCGCCGAGAACCACCTTGCTTGTGCGTGTGCTACGTGCCGGCGCCGCGCCACGCCACACGAGCACGCTGCACCCTTCCGTCTCCATCTGTGTCTGCTGTTCCTCCTCGCTGTCTGTTGCACAGCACGCCGTTCGCCACCCACCCTCGATTTAATGAAGGTTTCTGCTTTTGCAGTTTGTTTGCAACGCAGTGGAAGCGTCCTTGGCCGCTTCGCCGCCGCACTTTAACGTCCCGCGGTGAGATTACAAATGACACGAAATAGTTTTGAGTCTGCAGCTGGCGGCTTGGGCGTGAGAGATGAAGATCAGAGTGTGTCCTTAAAAGTCAAAAATCTCAAGCATGCCGCACAACAGGCCTGGGAAATGAATTGGGTTTTAATTTCAGTCACGATTTTGGCTTTCAGTGATTCTGAAAACAAAACAGTGATATAAATCAAGCGCTCCCTTTTCCTTTGCACAGTTTCACTTTTGCCATTTCATAAAGCTCAGTTGTTGTTTAGTTCAGCTCCGGCCAGAATGGCTGAAAGCCCTCAGTTAACAAGAGCTACCCTAAATGGACCAAAGTATTGGGCCACCTACAGGAGCTTTTATGACATCAGATTCTACATCCACAGACATTAATATTCATCGAGAAGAGCATTTGTGAGGTCAGACATGATGTTGGATGAGAGGGCCTGGCTCACAATCTCTGTTCTAGTTCATCCCAAAGGTGTTGGATGGGGTTGAGGTCAGGGCTCTGTGTGGGCCAGTCAAGTTCTTCCACACCAACCCCATCCAACCTTTATGGAGCTTGCTTTGTGCACTGGGGCACAGTCATGCTGGAACCGAAAAGATCCTTCCCCAAACTGTTCCCACAATATTGGGAGCACGGAATTGTCCAAAATGTCTTGGTAAGCTGAAGCATTAAGATTTCCCGTCACAGGAACTAAGGGGCCCAGGCCAACCCCAGAGCATTATACCCCTCATTAGATTTTACAGTCAGGCAGGTAACGTTCTCCTGGCATTCACAAAACTACACCAAAGAAACTGCCAGATAGAGTGGTGCGATCGGTCACTCCACAGAACATGTTTCCACTGCTCCAGAGTCCAGTGGCAGTGTGCTTTACACAACTCCATCCAATGCCTTGCATTGTGTTTGGTGATGTAAGGCTTGCATGCAGCTGCTCGGCCATGGAAACCCATGCCATCAGTCACCGGACACGCAGTTTTTGTGCTGCTGTTTATGCCAGTGGAGGTTTGGAACTCTGCAGTGGGTTGGTCACTTTTACACACTATGTACCTCAGCACTCGGCGACCCCGCTCTGTAACTTTACGTGATCTGCCACTTGGCGGCTGAGTTGCTGTGATTCTTAAGAGGTGAGGCACAAATTTTTTCCATATAATTTATCTAGAGGACGAAAAACTCGCAAGTTTCTGTAGGGGAACCTGTGGAAGGATTGATACTGCCGTCTGCAGCTGTCATGCAGATCTTCCGAGGAAGGCCAATCTGCTGCTGTTTCCAGACGTCCCTCTTGTGAGACCGGTTTTCTGGTCAAAAACACCCCCTAACGAGGCATCATATTTGGCTGAAGTATAATTTAAAGCTCCAAAAAGTTTCCAGTAGAACATCTGCATTAGGCGGTTGGAGGGCTGGCAGCTGTGTAAGTTTGTCAGTGAGGAGACCTTGGGTTGTGCCCTGTTTGGGGGACTTCTTTACGTTTCTGTTTGCTGGTTAAGTTTACACGCTAAAACCTAGCCCCGGCAAAATCAAAACAGCGTTTGGGTACGTACCAAAACCTGTGTGGAACTTTTGATTCTAATCCTTGTTCCTCGGTCTGTATCAAGAGGAGGATATCACATGACTGGTCCATATCACGTTCCATTACGTCACCAGCTGTTCTGAAAAGTCACCGGTGTTTTGCCGGGTTCAGAAATACATGTATACTTTGTATATAAGTGATTATTTCTCATGTCCTTGCCTGATTGGTGGCTGACTCACCACTCAACATCTGTAAAACATTTAAAAGCACTTCTGAACTGCAGTTTATTTGCAAAGTCTTGCCTCATTTTCCTGAGAATCTGGTACCCGAGGGTGGTTTTGGGTTTTGGAATCATATGTGAAATGGACGGGGGTAGAAAGTGTCCCAGGTCAGCTGGGATCACTTTAAGCTTCTCAAACAAAAGGAAGTTAAATCTATACATTGCATGCAGCATCTGAAGCTTTGCAGTAATGCAACAACAATGTGGAAACACCTACGGACAAAGCATGAGAAGAAGCTGTCTCAGTCCGAGCACAGATTGTTTTTCTAAATTAAAATACTTAGATGTACCGAAGCAACGCCTACAAACACTGATCAGATGAACCACCTCAACCGGCTCCTTTGGATGCGGAGGAGCAGCGGCTCTACTCTGAGCCCCTCCTGAATGACTGAGTTCCTCACCCTGTCTCTAAGGGTGAGTCCAGCAACCCTGTGGAGAAAGCTCATTTCAGCCGCTTGTATTCATGATCTCTCATCATTACCCAAAGTTCATGACCACCGGTGAGGGTAGGAACGTAGATCGAGCGGTAAATCGACAGCTTTGCCTTCGCGCTCAGCTCCCTCTTCACCACGACAGACCGGTACAACGTCCACATCACTGCAGACGCTGCTCAATATCCTTCCATACAAATAATATCATGAACACAATACGTTACAAGAGACAAAAGACACAAGAAAACATTCCACTGTTCACTTAATGCAACATTTTAAAATCACATATTTATTTATCCACCAGATGTCGCTGTGGTGAGATGTTTTGAACCTTACCAAAAGATCGATTCTTCTTCTGAATGATTCGATCTCTTGAAAGTTCCATTTCTACCGTCACTACTAACAACTCCTCAGTTAAGTCTAAGACAGGCTAATGCACCGCCACACGGTCAGAGAACTTCACTTACCCGGCGTCAGGCTGCTGCCTCGCCTCCCCGCTCTGGGTGCTTGATCAGAGGAGTGATTGCAGGTGCGGCCTGCACTCACCCACAGCTGCTGCAGCTGCAGTTCGAAGCTGCTTCACACTGTCAGACTGGAGACTCAGATAGTGCTGGAATCCATCACCACGTGCTCGTGCCGATCAGCTTTTGTGTTACGTTCGTCTGGAAGCTTTTATTTCACTCGCGGTAACGTCCTAACGTGTTGCTGTCCACTCTGCCTCTTGTCAGCTCCGCTCCACGTTTAACATGTGTGCCGTGGTCTGTATTATCTCTGGTTCCTCAGTTTGTCCTCGGTCTGGCTTTCAGTCTTACCTTGACGGTTAGCTCCTGATGTTTACTTCTTTTTACTACCCTCCTTTTCACATGACCCCCTGCTGACCAGTTCCCAACAAACTAAATGCGGGGAAAGCATTGCGTTTGTGTGGGACATGAGGTATCTTCCCCAAGATTAATCTGCATTGGTAATTTGGCAGAGGTTGCCCTTCCTGATGCAACCCTCTTTGGTGAGACGGGCTTCTGTCCCCCCACCTGGAATCAAACCAGGGACCTTTCACTTGTGAGGTGAGTGTGTAAGTCTAAAATTTTGACCCAGCTGCAGGGGCCCACAAGCAAGTGTACTCCCAGTGTTGGTCCCAAGCCCGGGTAAATGGGGAAGGTTGCGTCAGGAAGGACATCCGGCCTATCCACACTGGACTGGTCGCGGTTGCTGTATTTTTCCGTCCACCTGTCCCTCACTGACTGTCTGCTTGGTCCTGTTGAGAGGCGGTGCACTCACAGCATGACTAATATTTCATCTACAAAAAACCCCAGAAGACATGTCCAATGTTGACGGTAAGACATTTTAATATTTCATGAAAAATTCTAACTCATCCTGAATTTCTCCTCCTTCTTCTTCAGTCCCTAGTTGATGTTTGGAGGAGGTGGACGTCCTCTCAGCCAATGCTGTGGGTGCCGCTGGTTGCCTGAGTTGCTCGATGACGCTCGTCTTTGTACTGTTTCCGGCTGCAGCCTCTGCGAGGTCAAGCCGTCGAGCCTTCAAATCCTCCTCGATGTGTCTTGTCCATGTCTTCCTTGGCGCACTACGTTGAATTTTCCAGGAAGTTGGCTGTTGTCGCCAAGGGAGCCGATATGGTAGCCGGTCCGAGTTCATCCGGCAGGCATGACTGAACCAGCGCAGTCGTCACTGCTGGATTTGGGTGTTGATGATCGGTTGTCGTGGACACCGTTACTACTGTCCTGTATTTGACGGCAGCAGCACGTGTCCCGCTGTATAGTGCCCCCTCTTCTTTGAACAACTTCTGGGAACTGAGAACACTGGCTGATGTCGGATTCCGGTTGCTCAATAGTCCTGGGTCTCTTTTGTGGTATTCTGCGTTTGATGTTGTCAGCTGGTGAAAGGTCTGGGCTGCAGGCAGGCTGTTTGTCCAGAGAAGTCTAGAGCAACACCAACTGCACTTAGTTACACTTAGCCGTTTGTTAATGGGAACTAGGCCTGGACTGGCACTCCGTGGCTGCAGATACCCAGAGTCCAGGTGTTGATCAGTGTGTCTGTAGCCGGCATTAAGAAAGAACATTCTGAACTCCTCCTTCTCCGAGGACGGGGTCTTATTCACGAGGGAGGGGAGGATGGAGCGGGACGTGGACAGACGGATCCGAGCAGCGTCTGCAGTGATGCGGACGTTGTACCGGTCTGTCACGGTGAAGAGGGAGCTGAGCTCTAAGTTGTCGATTTACCGGTCGATCTACGTTCCCACCCTCACTGAACTTCATGACAGAGTTTGGGGGAGTGAGAGTTCTATAGGGACTGGTGGAACTCTGAGACTGTCACATACTCCTGGGCCAATTAGAATATTCCACTTCACAAGTGGTGCTTGAGACACTTCTATAGGCCGATGTTGAGGAAGGGGGTTTTCTGGCTCAAACTGCTGTTTTCCTGGTTTCTTCATTCTTCCATGAGTACCTGGTGAGTGTTCCTCTGAAGATGTTCAGACTGTGGGCCTTCACGGGAATGACTGTGGTAATGATGAAAGATCATGAATACGAGCGGCTGAAATGAGCTTTCCTGTGGAGCTTTCTCCACAGGGTTGCTGGACTCGCCCTTAGAGACAGGGTGAGGAACTCGGTCATCCAGGAGAGGCTCAGAGTAGAGCCGCTGCTCCTCCACATCCAAAGGAGCCGGTTGAGGTGTTTCGGGCACGTCCCCCAGGGAGGAGACCCCGAGGCAGAGCCAGGACACGCTGGAGAGACTATGTCTCCCGGCTGGCCTGTGGACGCCTCAGAAAGTCTGAGCTTCCCTGCTCGAGCCGCTGCCTCTGTGACCCCCAGAGAAGCGGCAGATGACAGAAGGGATTTGCGATTCTGACTGCAGAGCTTGGACGGCTCTGTCCCTGTGGCTCCAGCCGCGGCTGCTGTTATGACACACTTGTTTTTAATGGGCGCAGCGCTGACTGTGCAGCAGGTGTGTGTGTGTGTGTGTGCGTGTGTGTGTGGTGGTTTTGCCGGCTGGGTTGTGTGTTGGTAACACATCTGTCAGGTTCAAACAGTAATAGGCTGGTCATACAGTACAGATTGAGTCGAGGCATCAGCCGAAATCCCGTCACAGCCGGAGCAGCTGCAGCTGTGCCCACAAACAACAGCCGGATACAGTCAGGAATCGGCTTTTAAATATGAGCAATGAGCACATGACTGGACCAAAACAACAACAACACGTGGATCAGGGAGGACGCACGGCATAGTCCAAAGATAGAGACAGGCCTTCCCTTAAACATTCCTGCCGTGGCCTTCTGGGGAGTTGAGTGCCCATTGAATGGCGGTTATCAGCTGCCGTGAAGGATCCCATTGATATCCTCAGCAGGCGACCTCTGCCTCCTCCTCCTCCTCCTCCTCCTCCACCCATTATGCAGGCTCAGCCGATCACCCGCTGTAACGGGTGATAAACAGCCCCTAACTCAGATTACAGAGGTGCAGATTTCAGGGAAAACCGCAAGAAAATATACATCTAACCACCCCCAGCAGCAACATGTGAGAAGCAGAGGAGGAAATACCTTTTTTTTGTGTTTCCACAGCAAATCCTGAAACACAGATGTGTGTGTGTGTGTGTGTGCAGAACGTTTTGAACATGATATACAAGAGTGGGTCATGCCTGTGTGTGCTGACTCAGCAGTGGTAATATTAAATGAGAAAAGTGGGAAATGATAATGATGTCGGAGAGCCTCGCTGCATTAAAGTCTTACTTTATGGTTTATGATGAACTTACCTGGTGTCTGTTTTTTTCCTTCGGTGCAGAAAACGTATGACGTGGTGCATAAAACGCCGAGTTTCTGGTGCTCATTAGGCCTCAGTAAGCTAAATAAACGGAGGTTTGCAGCGCTGAGTGAAAGTGAACTTTAACCCAAACTGTGATCTTTTGTTGCCTGAACAGAGTGATGCCAAAATCCACTCAGGGAGTGAAAAGTCAAAGTTAAAGTTAGTAAAAGTGAAGAAAGACCACTGAATGAGGGGATGACTGCCTGCTGAGGAGGTGCTGTCCATATCTGTGGGACTGATACGGTATATGGACAAAAGTATTGGGTCGCCTAATAGGATCTTTCATGACCTGCCATTCTAAATCCACAGGCGTTAATGTGAGTTGGTCCCTCTGCAGTGAGAACAGCTTCCACTCTTGTGGGAAGGATTTCTACAACATGTTGGAGTGTCTGTGAGATGTTTTGCTCATTCATCCAGAAGGGCATCCGGGATGAGTTCTCTATTCTAGTTCATCCCAAAGGTGTTGGATGGGGTTGAGGTCAGGCTTCTGTGTGGGCCAGTCAAGTTCTCCCACACCAAACTCATCCAACCATGTCTTTATGGAGCTTGATTTGTGCACTAGGGCACAGTCATGCTGGAACAGGAAAAGGACCTTCCCCAAACTGTTCCCACAAAAGTGGACGCATAGAATTGTCCAAAATGTATTGATAAGCTAAAGCCTTCAGATTTTCCTGCAACGGGGTCGAGTCAAGTGCTGATTTTTTTTGTCACTTCAAGCATGTACAGCGACCGCATAAAATGAAATAACATTCCTCCACGACCACAGAGCGACATACACAATGAAGGGACATGAGACATTTAAAAACAGCGATGACAAAAAGACAAAAAGCAGTGCTGGCCATTATGCAGTCCTTGTGACATGTAAAGCACAAAGCATATGAAGAAAGTAGAGATGTTAAAGTATAGAAGATTTAAAACATTTACATTTAAAGTGTGAATTTAGTGGGACTGGGATTATCTGAGTGCATGTGTGTTTCCAGTCCACTTCCTGCGTACTGAGCTCTGATGGCTTTATTTTGGTAGAAATGTGGACACAGTCTTGCAGCGAGGGCCTGAATACTTCAGCACTTCTTGCCGGACGGTTAAAGAGTTTGCGCGAAGGGTGAGTGAGGTCAGCCACGGTGCCGCCGCCGGCTTCGCGGTAAACGTCTGTGAAGGATGGAAAAGCTCGGTGACCCCCCTGATGGCGGAACATCTAGGAGGGGAAGAAATGTCACTGGCTAACTTGTTGCAGCGGTGGCTTCCCGTTGCAGTACCACGCTGGAGTCCAGCTGCTGGGTTTTGGCACACCTGTGGGACTGAATCCGACGCCTGAGTACGGTTCGGCTGCCCTTCAGTGGGCTGAGAACATTTAAAAACGGGTGTATCGTTGGTGGAAACGGCTTCACCTCCTGCGCTGTACGGTAGTCAAGTGGGCCACACGGGCTCTGCGTTACCTCACTAATGTACTGTATGAGGTCAGGGTGCGAGGAGCAGCATGCCGACAGGCTGCTCCGCATCCTGTGACCTGCTGTTTGCTGTGACCCAGTGTCTGTGTCTGCAGCCCTGCAGCCACGGCGCGGTGACTGGCAGAGCGATCACTAAGCCCTGTCTGTCTCCATCGCTCTCTGGGTTAGAGCAGGCTAAGCTTTTCTTCCTCTCATTAAAAGGCATACGGGTAATCGCCTCTAAGCAGCAGCTGGCTAACGCCTAATACCCAACAACAAATATCAGCCGCGATGCTGCAATCTGTGTCCGTCTGGGCTTTAAAGAAAGAGCAGTGGGGACAAACTGCGGGCCTGTGCGGCAGTGGCGGCCGCGGCGGCACTGGGCTCCTCGCTCAGTTCAGTAGCACTCGATTTTCTTCTTTACACGAGGATGAAACACGAGCAGAGAAGGAGTCAAGGATTCAGGATTCAGAGCGGCGTGCCGCCGTGAAGGGTTTCATGTTTCTGGAACGCTTCTCCACGTATCAGGGTTAGGCGCAGCCGGCAGCAGCGCAGGCAGTTTACTCGAATGAACCGGCCGAGCTCCGCCATACCGCACAGATGCATGTTCGGCTCCGTGCCGAGCATGAGTTGGCGCCGTTGTTGTTCGCGGGGACAGAAGGCAAAGGGTGATGCAGTGCACAAAATCAAAACGGTGCAAATATACAGCCGGGGTTTAAAAAGCACTGGGGGCGGGGTGGTGGTGGTGGTGAGGTGTCAAATATCAACAATCATCCCGTCTCCTCCTCCGGCTCCTCGGCGCCTCCTCATTAGCATTGGTATTGTGCTCCCAGAGTGAGGTGACAAAGCAAAAGTGCTTCTGGCCTCAACGGTTCTCTCGAAATCCCCTTTGTGTCGAACCAAAGGGCCCCCTGACCGAACACCCCCCCACCACCCCGCGCCCATCCACCATCCGCACCAAAACCTCCTGCCTCTCCCGACCCCGCCGCCCGGCCATGCTTCTTAACCTTTCAGCTCCACAATGAGCATGAGGCAGGAAAGGCAGGAACATAACCAAGAAAACGCTCCGGGCTGCGCCGCCCCAACTCTGCCGTGTGGTTTTCTGGTTTCACCGGTGTAAGGATATCTAGAACTCAAAGAGGGGTTTTAGTTTATGTGACAGGTAATCGCGCTGAGCACGCCATACAGGAGGGGACGAGGTTCAGATGTGGAAATTTGACAGATTATTTACACGGTCTTGTTTATCAGGAACTCAGATGGTCTGATCTGGTTGGGGACACGCGCCGTCACAGTGCCACACAGGACTGAGTAACGTCTTCAGTTAATCTGATGCAGACTGTAAGAGAGCCGAAGCCCCCCATCCCAACCTGCTCGTCATTGTGTTGAGTGCACAGAACTGCCCTCAACAGCTCGATATGTCGAAAATCTATATAATCATATGCTTTCATTTTAACTGATGGCTACTTTAACCCTATTTCTTACTCTCGATTTGATTGATGAGGCTCCTGAGCCACATGCACGTCCAATAGGACACTGTGAACAATCCCCAACAATCAGACCATCCACTATGAGCAGCACTTGGCGACTGTGGGAAGGAAGAACTCCCTTTTAACAATAAGAGACCTCTGGCAGAACCAGGTTCAGGGAAGGGCAGCCATCTCAACTCGACTGGTTGGAAGTGAGGGGACAGAGGTGAGAAAGGACAGCAAGGAGAGACACAGACTGTGGGAGAGAGAAGACAAACATTTAATGACATGCAGCAGCAGCAAAATAAAACACAGAGAGTTCCTGAGCAACAGTTACACTGGATACCCTTCCTGGCATAACCCCCCAATGGTGAGAGGGGCTTGTGTCCCCACCTGGAATTGAACCAGGGGCCCTTTGCTTGTAAGACAAATGTGCAAACCACTACACTACAGGGACACTGTAAAAAATGCTAATGCTAACTTTCACTCCCTACATCTGAGAAATGATCAATCACGAGTTCACTACCGACCCAATTTGAAATCACTATTTCTCTGCAACCACAAACTGTGAATGAAACACTTATCACAGGAAACAGAGGGGCACCGAGTTTTAGGAGACCACAGCTTAACCATTTGTAACTTTGTGTAATTGTCCAATGTTGCTATCAATAAATATTGCGTCGATCTTTTTGAAACACCCTGTACCTAAAGAAACGACAGGAAGCTTGGCTAAAAGTTCAGGCTTTGTTGAAAGTTCAAGTCGCTCATAACAAACGCTGACTTTCAAACTGGTAGAGTTACATTTTTTCCTTATGTTCTATATTTACATTTATGTTTGCACGTGTTTCACTTCTTGCACCTATTTCCTGTTTTCCTGCTAAATGTAAAGAAATGACGGGTGGATCCAGGTTGCACTAGTGATGGGAGTTTCAGTTCGTTTTAGAGAGCCGGCACTTTCGGCTCCCAAACGGCTCTTCGTGTTACCGCTTATGCCTTTTCTAATTCAGTCAAATTTTGCGCTCGTTTGACTTGTAATACGCAGGTATACACATACATCACCTAAATTATTTGATACATCATTTGCACTGAAGGATTCAAAAGTAAAAATTACAGCCTCTAATATTAAATAGTTTTTATTGTGTTTACCAACCTAACTATAAAACCAGCCAATGAATGCTCCGACCTGCTCGTTCTTTTTATCTGCCTTGTGTAGCCGAGTAGTTCAACTGTAAAAACATCAGACATTAAATAAAGATACATTGGATACAGGACTCAAATGAATGTGCTTTGTTAATAAAACTAAAATGACCTGTTATGATAAATAAGAAAGTAATATATTTCAGTGTGCAAAACAGCAGCATCCAACACTTTGAATTGAATTAGTGAATGCATTTAATACTCGTATCTGGAGATTGTTGTATCACTCTGCCTCATATTACTGTCAAAATGTTGTTGTCGTCTGGGAGCCGGCTCTCGTTCGCTTCAAAGAGCCGGCTCTTTGTACCGGCTCGTTCACGACCGTCACATCACTAATGTAAGGAACTTTTCATAGTTGGTGAAAATTATTATTTTAGCTCCATTCACTCCTGTTGATCTTTGAATGGACCAGCAATATATGACATCATGTTGAGGGTGCAATGTCTATCTTTTATTTACAGTCTGTGCATATTGTGTGGTCGATGTGAACAATATGATAATAAAAATGTGATAAATGTATCTAACTGAGCTGAGCTCCTGTTACAGTGGGACACATACAGTTGGACACATACAATAGGGCAGACAGTAGGACATGCAGTTGGACATACAGTAGGACACATACAGTTGGGCATACAGTAGAACACATACAGTGGGACATACAGTAGAACACATACAATAGGGCACATACAGTAGGACATACAGTTGGGCATACAGTAGAACACATACAGTGGGACATACAGTAGGACACATACAATAGGGCAGACAGTTGGGCATACAGTAGGACACATACAGTGGGGCACATACAATAGGACAGTTACAGTGAGAAAGATATACTTGGACAGATACAGTTGGACATACAGTAGGACACATGCAGTTGGACAGATACAGTAGGACACATACAGTGAGACAGTTACAGTGAGAAAGATACACTTGGACAGATACAGTGGGACATACAGTAGGACATTTACAGTTGGACAGACAGTTGGACAGTTGTATCACTGACTGCTTCCTGAGACAAAGAGAGAGACTAGGAACAAAGGAGTGGGCGTGCCTCTGAAGGCAGACCCGCCCAGTCGCCGCCGCGCAGCCAATCAGCTCCCGTATATGCAAATGCCCTCGCTGCAGCGCATCGCCCCTGCCCAGGCGGTGACGTCAGCCGCACATCTCTCTGTCTGGCTCCGCAAAGCCTGAGACAGAAGCAAGCGAGGAGCTGAGGGGACGCAGGAGGCTGGAGGAAAACTACCACTGTGGAATAAACACGCGTTTTCCTGCAGCAGCGGCGGCTCGGCTCGGCTCGGCTCGGCTCGGCTCGGGACGGGGGTGGATGTTGCCCGGTTTTCCTCCCCTCTCCGGCCGCACTGGCTTCCTCGCGCTGACCCGTCGTGTTTGAGAAGCGGCTCCGGTGCCTCTCCCCTCCTCCTCCTCCTCCTCCTCCCCTCTCCTTCCTTTCTTCTCCCCGCGGCTCCGCGGACACCATGCCCAGCTCGCTGTTCGCGGACAGCGGCGTCCAGGCGGACGCGCTGGACGACCAGAGAGCGCTGCAGATCGCCCTGGACCAGCTCTCCCTGCTCGGCTTGGACAACGACGACAACCCGCTGTACGACAGCGGCCAGGAGCCCCGGAAGAAGAGCGTCAACATGACGGAGTGCGTCCCGGTGCCCAGCTCCGAGCATGTGGCCGAGATCGTGGGCAGACAAGGTGTGTGTGTGTGTGTGTGTGTGTGTGTGAGAGTGTGAGTGAGAGCCGTCCCGTGTGGGAGGTACCGAATGCCAGCACACCCAGACAGCTCCGTGTCTGTCCCGCTCAGGCTGGGGGGGTAGGGGGTCACGTTCTGTCTCACCGGTTAGTCATATACTGCCCCCCCCCCCCCCCCCCCCCCCCCCCCCGCCCCCAGCCCC
>VUQH01081886.1:0-20448 GCA_015106775.1 Etroplus canarensis | reverse complement strand
AACAACGAGGATGCAACATGGAACTGAAGACACAGAGAGTATAAATACACACAGACTGATGAGCAAACGAGGGACAGGAGGGAGAGGAATACAGGTGGCAACAATCAAGGGCAGGAAGTAAAACTCAACACAAAGCACGAGACAAAACAGGTTTCAAAATAAAACAAGAACAGAAAACAAGGCAGAACATGACATAACAGTAACTTGACCTCAGACATGAACACTGAGAACACACTGGGGAACTGAAAGCAACAAAGGAAGGCTCAGAAGAGTAAAAAGGCAACAATAAACAGAACTATGGCAAAACTCCAAAATACATAAATGAACAGGGAAACCTAGGGAAGTCAAAAACCAAGGAATACTCAAGATATAGAAAACTACAAAAATACAAAAAGGCAAGACCATGACAGTATTAAGTTTTCTGTTGAAATGAACATAATGTTGCACTATTGTGCAGCATTTGGCTTTAACAGCCACAGACACAAAGTGTCTTTCCATCATTTTCTGACTCAAACAGAGGGGAGCAGTGAAGTGTCAGAACCCAGACGGATCTTTCTGGACCCCTGTAAAATGCTCCTTTGTGCATCTTAAAATTTAATATTTACTTTGTGACTCCATGCATTTATTGTTCACATTTCTGGACTGTCAGTGGCATCTTTTCAGTATGGCTAAATCATAAAGGAAGCTCTCTCCTTTCCATAATGAAATATTGCCAATTACAGACTGCACGTTCGGAAGTCAAGCACTGCATCTATAAAGCACATACTGCAACTGAAATAAGAAAAACAGACATATGATACGCAAACATACAATCACATACCCATACACACATGAATGTGTGAGTGTGTGTTTGTCACAGAATGTACTTAGCACTGAGGGTGGTACGCCGCTCCCGAACTATCCAGAAGCAAGTCAGAAAGCGGCAGGCCCGGGGGACCCAGGTCATCCGCAGCTCCCACGGGGGGGCAGGGACCCAGGCCACCCATCCCCATCAATTACAGACTTTTAATGTACAAACTATATCCTTTTAAGGCCCAGCAACTTTGTTTACTGTTAGAAAAAGTGATAATTGTAACATTTATTAATAGATAAATTAATCTATATTGGAAAAATGGGTGTATAACGAACTTATTTTGTTGGGCAGTAAAAATAACCAAATTTAAATGTACCAGATAATTTGGTTCAAGGGCAGCTCAAATTTGGAAATGTCTATTGTGCCGTAAGTGTGTAATCTTGGCCAGGCTAGATTGATCAGATAAGGTTACGTCCTGCTCAACATTTACTGTTGTGCATGTGATTGAAATCTCTACTGAATTACAGTGATGACACAATAAAAACACATCATTACATCTTTAATAGTTCCATCTATTTCTCTCCCTAGAAGCCATGCCTTCTTACAAAATGCGTGACATACTGTCCACTTCTGCACATATCCCAGAACATTCATGCAGGTACAGCTGCAATATACTCACGGGCCATATTTCCCTTACTGACCAACATTTAAACTGCTGACTTATTGATGACCACTTAATATAACTATATGAAAAACTATATTCAAATATACGATATGTTAGCAGACCTGAAAGTGATTTTTATACGACTGTCAGAAGGACCCATCGTAGTTGTTGACGTGTTGCTAGGGGTTTGTTATACCCGCAGCAAATTATTCAGAACCGGAAGTGAGTCATCACATACCTTCTCTATACAAAGGTGCCAAAGAAATAACCAATAACTACAAAGGTAAACTAAAGGTGTAATGGCTAAAGAGACACTGAAACAGGTCCAACCAGAAAACAACACAGGCTCTAAGGGCTCTGCAAGAAGCAATACTGAAGTAATAAAAGATTATACTCAGTCTCAAGCCTTGGCAGAAAGTCCCAGGAAGAATAATATCCAAGAATAATGGTAATGGAGGACCGAAGGAGAAAGAGGAAACTGAACAGTCTGAGTAGCAGGTGAGCCTGTAGAGTCTGCAGGAGGGAACTCGTGGAGTGAGGAACTAGCTAGGTGTGGGAGAGAGAGCATCATTACATTCTCTATAATCTGCTGGTTCCATTCCACTAACCTTCATAACAGAAAACGCCTACAAAACACAGTTAAATTCTACTCCAAATTTATTGGTCTCCCTCTTAGATAAATTAACAGCAAGTGCGAGCAGCAGACCTTGGAGAAAGCACGCAGAATCCTACAGGACCCCTCACACGCTTTATTCCCTGCGTCTGAGCAGCTTCCATCTGGAAGGCGGCTCTGCTGCCCGAGATGCAGGACACAGAGGAAAATAACTGCCTTTATTCCCAGGGCGGTTCAGCTCCTCAACTCCTAACCTCCTTTCACCCCCCCCAGCCCCCTCCCTACTTAACACCCACCTGCTCATCCTTTTTGCACTGGACTCACTTTGCTCACCTGCACTTATGCATAATGTATAATTTATTTCATGTAAAACTGCATATCATGTAAATATTGTTAAAGTTATACTGTACATACTGTACAAGATACTCTGTTTTTCAAATGTCAGCAACACATTTCTGTCATAAGCAATTTACTCATTCATTGTCATATCACAATGTCAATATTTTACCTCATTTCATTACTTAGATTTTTATCATTATTTTTACCGTGTAAATATTATGGCTTATCTTTTGTTATGCTGCTCTGTGTAAACTGCTCTTTGTGCCTTGAATTGCCCCTAGGGATAAATAAAGTTTTTGAATTTGAATTTTACTCCAATTAATATGTTGCTTTTAGCCTGGATTATGTGTTTAACCTTTTCATATTTTTCAATGAGTGACATTTAATGTTTATGTATCAAAAGTTTCAAAGCTGTCATGTTGGAAATGTCAGCACTGATGGTCTTTTGCGATAATTATATACTGAAAATCTATCTATAAAAATACATATAATAAGAAATAGAAGTTTTTTTTTTCCGCTCGAAATGCTTCGGCAGCATCAGGTGGATGAGCTGATTAACACATCTGCAGTAAACCTACTGACTGCCAGCTCCTTTTTTATGTAGTAACACTCTGAGACTGGTATAAACTTGGAAAGCAGGCCAGGATGAGAAGAATTTATTGCAGTTGAGTCTGTGTTATGCACACGCCAGTGCGCTGGCAGAGGTACCATCCATTATTGTTTTCTGCCATCCCTAACCTGCTTTCTCCTCTGATTCTTCCCCAGTGTTGATTGGCTGCTGGAGGAAAACCACCACGCATATGAAGTCAGAGAAGGTGGAGTTGGTGCTAGCTTTCTCTCTCTCTTTCTCCCACTTTTAATTCTCACCTTTGATGATCACGAATGTAGACAGATATTTATTGATTTCAGGATTTTTTTGTTTGGCATGATCCCATCACCTGATTCTTCCCAAAATTTAATCACCTCTTCCTTTTATGAAGCAAAATCCATAAAAAAAATTCAGCCAAATTCATTTGTAAGTTTTTGAATTATTTTGCACACAGACAGACCAACACCAACGAAAACGTCAATAAAGCTGCCTTAGCTTCTGCTGCAATGTTTAACCTGTGTCAGGTCCTGCTTGTGAAATACTGAGGTAACTGTGGTTAACTAACTCTGCAAGGTCAGGCTTACAAAGGAAACAGAGTATGAACTGAACAATTACCAGCTGGTCAAATTAGAAGTTTGTCCACCCTGAGCCTGATTCTCTGATTAAAGTGAGTGTTTGTTCCTATCTGTCACCAAATGCTTGACCAAGAGGGAATGATTGGGTTTTTAATCTCTAAATTTGTAATGTATACGACTAACTCTGATGATACACATCATGATTCGATTGCTATAAAATAAAACCAACAATCAGACTGTGATAACTTAAGAACAAACTTCATTTCCAGAAAGTCTGGAAAATTTTTAAAATGGAATAATACAAAATCTGTAATATACTAATTCATTCAAACCTTTATTTAACTGAAAAAAGTACAAAGAAAATGTTTAAAATAGTTTTTGGCTGCAATCAACTCAACAAAATAGGAATGGGAAAAACAAAGAAGAAGAAGAAAAAGAAGAAGAAGAAGCAAAAGAAGCAGAAGATATAATTTACACTGATATGGACTGGGTGTTAGGAATGAAAGGATGCCACACTGTTTCATAGAAATGAAAATTATTGACCTACGGAGGGCTGAATTTAAAGATACCCCAAAAATCATAGTTAAAAATGATGCAGAAGGCTAGTCCAGTTTGACAAAACTGGACTAGCAACTTAAAATGCTACTCATTAGTTTGTATGCCCCCCCTGTATGTCATTCTAATGAGATGACGAATGGTGAGCTGGGGGATCTCCTCCTGGATCTGGACCAGGGCATCACTAAGCTCCTGGACAGTCTGAGGTACAACCTGGTGTTGGATGGACTGAAAAATAATGTTCCAGGTCAGGCAAGCGTGGAGGCCAGTTGATGGTATCAATTCATCCTCCAGGAACTGCCAGTATATCCTCGCCACAGTCCAACAGAAGAGGCAGCATAATATTCTTCTCCAGGTCCTTACATGTCTGTCACATGTATTTAGGGTGAATCAATTCTTGCATTCTATGACAATGCCAATCAAGCTCCACAATGCTGGGCAGCGAGCCCACTAGAAGAGGTCAGCCCTCAGGCTACCCTCATGAAGCCTGTTTCTGATTGGTCAGAGACATTCACACCAGTGGCCTGTTGTCATTTTGTTTTTGAGTTCTTGTAGAGCTCATCCTGTTCCTCCTTGCACACAGGAGCAGATACCGGTCCTGCTGATGGGTCAAGGACCTTTTATGACCCTGTCCAGCTCTCCTGCAGTAATTGCCTGTCTGCTGGAATCTCCTCCATGTTCTTGAGCCTATGCTTGCCATCCTGGAGGAATTGGACTATTTGTGCAACCTCTGTTGGGTCCAGGTATCACCTCATGCTACCAGCAGTGACACACTGACCCTAACTAAATGCAAAACTAGTGGAAAAAAGTCAGAAAAGATGAGGAGGGAAAAACTGTTAGTGACCTCCACCTGTAACACCATCCCTGTTTTGGGGGTTGTCTCATTGTTGTCCCTCTAGTGCACCTGTTGTTGATTTCATTAATACAAAAGCAGTTGAAACTAATTAACAAACCCCTCTGCTACTTAACTGACCAGAAGTTTAATTTACTTGATGCTATACTCTTATTAAAAAGTGTTCCTTTGATTTTTTGAGCAGTGATTAAAAGGAAAGGTGAAATAATACAGTGGTAAAAATACCTGTTTTGTTGAGTGTGTTGCAGCTATCAAATTCTAAATTTGTGAGCATTTAAAAAATTACAGTGAAGTTGGTCAGTAAAACTAATGATTATATTTTATTTGTTTGTTACTTCAGTCAAATAAAGATTCATGATGATCAACATATTGCAGATTTTTGTTTTTATTGTGTTTTGAAACACCCATAAATCATCACATGACTTGCCTTTTAGGCATTAACAGTGTAGCTTTCAATTAGGTCATTCATATTATATCCCATATCCCTTTTTTGTTATTACATTGTTGTTACAATTTCATACCATCTTTAAACTGAACTAATGGGGCCACCTCATAAAAAGCTGATATTAAGACACATGTGAGTGACTAATGAGTCAGTTAATTAAAGAGGATGATTGGCTATAAAGAAGAGTAGGAGGAACAAAGGAGAAATACAAGAGAATCAGGGAAGAAAGAGGTGAGTGGTGAGAGGTAAGTAACAGGAGAGGGGATGGGATAGGAAGACAGGAGAGAATGAAATAAGAGACGAGTGAAGAGAAATTGGTGAAGTGCAGAAGAGAGGAGAAAAAAATGGATGAAGGAGGTGAACAAGCTGCTGGGTAATTAGTAAACAAAGGAAAAAAGCATCACAGCCATACAAAATTTTAACCTGTTACTTTGTTTGACGTCTTAATAAAGACTTAATTGTTGTCTCCGTGTTACTATTGTTTATTGGGAACAATTGCTGGTTTGACACCATACACTGAATATACAGTGACTCATACCATAAGCAATGGTAGCCTCAGTGGCAACTTTTGTATCACTGTTGGGACATTTATGTAGATTTCATGATTGAAACAATAATTTATGAAGTATAAAGAAAATTGTGACTAGTTTATTTGTAGTTTTTCCATTTCAGAACAGGCATCTTATTTTGATTTTAAATAAAATGCATTCCTTATTGATCATTATTATTTTCATCATTCTCAAAAATGATTGGAAAATAACATTTGCACTACGGCATTATGTTTGTGCTGGTAAAAAAAAAAAAATTGGAGAAATTTTTTACTTGAATGAAAAAATCACAGCTATATGAAATGTAGAAATGCATACTTATCTGAATAGTTTAGCTCAAACTATATTCCAATCTCTGTACATGACGAAAAGTACAAATCTGGTAGATGAAACTGAGAAATGCATAATCCAAGATCTGCACAAATATATGATTGTGAAACAAGTAGTATTTATTTGAAGCATTTGCCTGCACATTTTCGAACCATGTTCCTAACATCTACAGGACAACACTGACAAAGACGCAAATTCAGACTGATAGAATTCAAGATTTATAGATAATTGAATCTCGGCACAGAACTGTACAAAATGATGTTGATGTGCATTAATTCTAATTAATTTCACTTCATAAAATAATTTATGGTATTGCAAAATACATACTAAATATTTGTACTAGTTTCATTCCAATGAAAAGCTCGAGAAATAGTCAAGTTTGCCACTGAAGCTGCTTTGCACCACTTTAATATGAATCCAGCTGTTTTTTAAGTTGATGTTTGAAGGGATGATTTAATACCAATTAGATGAATCTCAGAACATTGTCTATGGCTGTGAGGTAAGGACAGTTTTAGCCATCAATCATCACTCTCCTACCCGTGTTAGATCTTGACGCTCTCAATGCCGTAAACGTTGTAGCCCTCTTTATAGGTGGCGTAGTTTGGCTGGTGGCTGGGGGACAGCAGGTTGTAGTTTGGGGCATGTTGCGGAGAAGACAGAGTGTGTGTGTAGTTTCCTGTGTGCTGGGGTGACGACAAGGTGTTGGCTGCCACCTTTACAACAAAAATAAAGTCATCGTTATTGCTATGCTGATTTTTCTGAGGAAACAATGACTATAAATGTCATCATTGTTCATTTATATCATGAAGTCTTGTCACATAGTGACAGTAGCTTGAACTGTAATAAGACCAATAAGAGATAATTAGAAAGGAAAAAAACATATTTATCGGTGCTACAAGAGAAAGAGATAAAGAAAATAGCCTTACAATATCCATCTGTGCATCCATGCCAGAAAATCTGGTAGTTGCTGTTTTCACTGCATTAAAAAATGCATCTAAATAGTAACAGTACAGGCATGCACACACACACACACACACACACACACACACACACTACCGCTCAAAAGTCTGGGATCACTGGCAAATTTAATTGTTTTCCCAAGAAAAATACAGTCACTTTCACTGCTGACCAGATCCAGGGACAGCTCATGAGACTCCACTCAGGCAAGTCTGCCTGTAAGCCCCAGGGTCTTCAAAGCTTGTGCCCATGCTGTGAAGTTGTTGTGCCTTGTACCTGTGCCAACGACGTCACACCCCAGTGACCTTAAGGACTAAAGACCCCTGGCACTTACATAAGACATCATGAAAACCCTGGAGAGACTCATTTTTGACCAGCTCTGGCCCATGGTCAGCACCCTAACGGACTCTCTCCAGTTCGCCTACAAGTCCCGACTTAGGAGGATGCCATTACCATGTCTACACCCACCTGGATAAGCCACTGAGTACTGTGAAGTTCATATTTTTTGACTTTTCCAGTGTCTTCAACACCATCAGGCTGGCTACTGGGTGAGAAGCTATGCTATCTATGCTGTGGTGTGCTGCGGCAGCAGAGAGTGGCGAACAACAGACTCAACAAAATGATCTGCAAGGCCAGTAACGTCGTGAGTGTGGAGCTTGACTCTTTGACAGTGGTGTTGGAGAGGTCGATGCTGTCCAAGTTATCGACAGTATTGGACAATCCTTAACACCCTCACATGACGTGCTAGACAGGCATAGGGGCACCTTCAGCAGCAGACTTATTCCACCAATTTGCACCACAGAACGCCACAGGAAATCATTCCTACCTGTGGCCATCAAACTCTATAACTCTTCACTGTGACCTCTTGACACTTTCACATTGAAAAGAATATTATTTTACACATTTTACAATGTTTATCTTTAGAGTTATGTATGCTAAATGTGGTAATTTATACAGACAGGTTTATTTTTGATTTATTTTTATCATATTTCTTACCACTCATATTTATATCTAATGCCTTTCAAATTTATATTTATTTATAAATGGTTGATGATCTGTAACAAAGTACAATGTCCCCCCTGGATTTAATCAAATATTCCAAGTCTGATCCATGCACTTCACAAACACTTTTATCCATTTTACAAGGAATTAAAACGAATCAGTTGATTTTTAAAGAATGAGCTACATTTTTGAATAGATGTTTATTACCAGCAACTGTCAGTCCTCTGCATCAGTCTCCTAGAATGCCTGCTAAGCCAAATTAATCATTTTATAAGTCTAACTGATCATAAGAAAACCCTTTTGCAATTGTATTGCATAGCTGAAAACCATTGTACTAATAATGAAGCAAAAAAGGGAGCATGGTATTCTTTAGGTTAGGTTAGTATCTGTAGCATCAGCAGGCTCAAAATGGAGAGAAAGAAAGAACTTTCTTTAGAGATCTGCCAATCTATTGATGGCGATTAAATGTGTCAAATTGCAACCACACTTAAAATCTCTTACCATGCTGTTAACTACTCCCTTCAGAGAGCAGCACAAACTGGCTCTAACCAGGACAGAAAAAGGAGTGGGAGGCCCTGATGCAGAACTGTGCAAGAAGACAAATATCTGACTGTGTAGTTTAAGACAAAGAAGCCTCACAGGTCATCAACTGGCAGCTGCACTAAATAGTGCCTGTCACACATCAGTGTTAGCACCAAGAGTGAAGAGGCGACTTCAGGATGCTGGACATCATGGCAAACAGATGTATCTCAGACTGGCCAATAAAAAGAAAAGATAGAGATGGACTAAAGAGCACACTGGACACTGAAAGACTGGAAGAAGGTGTTGTGGACGGACAAGTCCAAGTTTGCGGTCTTCGGATCAAACAGAAGAACATTTGTGAGATGCCGAACAAATGAAAAGATGCAAGAACAGTGCTTAATACCATCAATCAAGGATAGTGGGGGCAGCGTGATGGTATGGGGGTGCTTTGGAGGTGGTAAAATAGGAGATTTGTACAGAGTGGAAGAGACCTTGAGGAAGGAAAGCTACACCATGCCTTACCCTGTGGACAACACTTGATTGGGGCCAATTTCATCCTACAAAAAGATAATGACCAAAACATACCTTCTGAAGTGTACAGGACTACTGTACACTTCAGAATTCATCCTACTTCTTCTATAAGCAGTGAGATCATTTTTAAACAATAGTGACCTGCTTCAATTGGCAGCTCATACCATAACACTGCCTCCACCATGTTTTATTGATGATGTGGTATGCTTCATGTACAGAGGAAAAGTTGCAGAAAATGTGTCATTGTCCCAAAACTTATAGATCTACCTGTATGGTATTGCTTTCTGTTTTAATCCCTGTGCTGTACAATTTTTTTTTACAAAGCTCCAAGAGAATCTGTATAGTAAACCTGTTATTTGCAAATACAATGAATGAAAAATGTCTTTCTGTTTACTTTGCCATGCCAAGGGTTTGCCTAGCTTGTCACCTCTCCATTTTCTTAGGATCTTTAGGATCCTCCTGATAAAAAACTTTGTACACGATATCAAATTACAGTGCTTTTATAGTAACAATATTGAATTTTGAGGTATACTCCTGTGGAAATGAGAAAATAATTAATATGAGAGTCTGGGACGACTTCTTTCAGTTGCTCCCGTTAGGTGTCGCCACGGCAGATCATCTGCCTCCATCTCACCCTCTCCCTTGCATCCTCTTCCTTCACACCAACCCTCTGCATGTCCTCCTTCATTACATTCAGAAATATTCTCTGGGGTCTTCCTCTTCTCCTCCTGCCTGGCAGCTCCATCTTCAACATTTTTTGTCCAATATATCACCTATCCCTCATCTGAACATGTCCAAACCATCTCACCTCTGACTTTGTCTCCAAACTTCCCAACCTCAGCTATCCCTCTGATGTACTCATTCCTAATCCTGTCCATACTGGTCACTCCCAGCAAAAAGCTCAACATCTTCAATTCTGCCACCTCCAGCTCCACCTCCTGTCTTTTTATCTGTGTCACCATCTTCATCTGAAATCAGTTTAAAATTACTGCTTTATCTGAAACCTGCAAATAAAGAGAACGGTGCGTATTTTAATTAAAATTTTTTTAAGTTATTTTAATGAACACAGCCACAGGGGCCACACGCAAGTGTACTCCTAGTGCCAGGCCCAAGACAAGTTATTTTATTTAAACCCAGCAAATAAAAAAAGTGCAGGTGTTGCACTGCCTGTTGAAAGTTTTTTAAAATACAAAACAGTGGAGTCAGTGTCCGTTGCTATCAATAATGTGATTGAAAGCGTGGCTGTAGAAATTGAAATGGACAAAAAAAGAAATGTCTTTGTAGCTTGCATGTACAGCGCTCGGGAATCCAATGCAGAGATATTTCAAGAAAATTCTGATAAATTTGCAGATGAACTTATAGAGCTAGAAAAATGCGGTTGATATGCAGGGATTTCAATATTGATTTATTAAATCCAAGTAAAAATAAAATGATAAATTATTTTTTTGGACACACTATAGTTGAACCTTATATCGGTCATTACTCAGCATAGCAGAATGACTAGCGCTTCTGCTCCATAACTGATAATATTCTTACAAATGAGGTTGAGATTATTATATCTAGTGGGTTATTGATCAGTTCTATAATTGATCATTTATCAGTTTTGTAATATGCAATTGACAACTCAAGAAAAAGGAGGATGTCAATTTAAATATTAGGATAAAGGACAGAAGAAGTTAGTGCTAAATTTCATTGTCTCTGAGTAGCGAGCAGCATTATGGCTTTAAGCCGAGAAAAGTACAACAGATGAAATGTTTGCTTTGAGAGTGTTGATGGAGTAACGGTGGCTTTGTGGATCATGAGAAATCATACAGTATGATAGGGTGCTGAGAAAGGAACTGTGATATTGTATGAGGAAGTCAGGAGTGGCAGAGAAGTATGTGAAGGTGGTGCAGGACATGTATGAGGACAGTGAGACAGTGGTGAAGTGAGCGGTAGGAGTAAACAAATGGGTTGAAGGTGGGGGTGGGATTACATCAGGGATCAGCTCTGAGCCCCTTCTTGGTTGCAATGGTGTTAGCAAATGAGTTCAGGCTGGAGTCTCTGTGGATTATAAATGTTTGCAGATGACATTGTGATCTGGTGGAAGAGAGCCTGGAGAGGTGGAGGTACGCACTGGAGAGAAGAGGAATGAAAGTCAGTAGAAACAAGACAGAGTACATGTGCATAAAAGAGAAAGAGGCAGGTAGAATGGCAAAGATGCAAGGAGTAGAGGTGGTGAAGGTGGATGAGTTTAAAATACTTGGGATCAACCATCCAAAGCAACAGACAGCACAAGAGAGGTGAAGAAGAGAGTGCAGGCAGGGTGGAGTGGGTGGAAATAAGTGTCAGGGTGCTTTGTGACAGAAGAATAACAAGAGTGAAGGGGAAGGTTTACAAGACGGTAGTGAGGCTTGTCATGATGTACTGTTTGAAGATGCTGACACTGACAAAAAGACAGGAAGCAGAGCTGGAGGTAGCAGAATTGAAGATGTTGAGATTTTCCCTGGGAGTGACCAGGATGGACAGGATTAGACATCAGAGGGACAGCTGAGGTTGGGAAGTTTGGAGACAAAGTCAGAGAGGCAAGGCTGAGAATGTTTGGACATGTTCAGATGAGGGATATTGGACAAAGGATGTTGAAGATGGAGACTGCCTCCCTGCAAACCTAGATCCCCTACAGTCTGCATACAGAACCAACTAATCCACAGAGGATGCCATCTCCACTGCACTCCATCTTATTTTGATTCATCTGCAGAGAAAAAAAACATGTATTCCAGGATCCTCTTTATTAAATTCAGCTCAGCATTTAATACAACCATCCCACAACAGTTGGTAAAAAAAGCTGAGGCTACTGGAGGTAGAAATTGGCACCTGCAACTGGGTATCCAATTCCCGACACATTGACAGTAGACAGTCAGAGTTGGGAACAGCACATCAAGAACCATCACTGTGAGCACAGGCTCACCCCAAGGCTGTGTCCTGAGCCCCCCACTTTTCAGTCTGCTCACTGCACTGCACAGCACTGCCAGGTTCAGTAATGACCATATCATAAAGTTTGCTGACAACACAATAGTTTAGATTTATTAGTCAAAACGATGAATCTGAGTCAAGGATGGAGGTGCAGAGGCTGAGAGCATGGTGCAGACATCACAACCTGGCCCTCAGTGTAAACAAAACAAGGAGATGATGATTGATTTCAGGAGGGCTTGTAAGCTACATCACATACCACTTATCATTAATGGTGCTGCTGTAGAGGCTTTATGTCAGACTGTTCCTAGGAGATGGTATGACCACCAACATCAACACTAATGCCAGCATCAAGAAAGTCCAGCTCCACCCCTTCAGGAGAGCATTGCCTCACATCCTGATCGGCAGCTGCAAACCTGTCTGTTTGGCAGCAGCTCAACAGAACAGAGAAGACAGCCAGCAGCATCCTCTCTGAAGGAGATCTAGCAGCAACAGTGTGCAGGTAGGGCTATAGTGATCATCAGTGACCCCCAGCATCCCGCCCATTAACTGCTACAGGAGCATCTGCTCCAGATTCAGCAGGCTTCTCAACAGTTTTTACCCACAAGTAGTTAACATTTTCAATGGACTTTCAATGGAATTTTTTTAAGGTTTAGGTTACAAATAATATAATACCGCAAAATAATAGGTATGAATAGCTCTTTTTAATGTACAGGGTGTTTCAGAAAGATGGACCCAATTTAAAATCACAATATTTCTGCAACCACCAACCACCCGTGAATGAAACGTTTACCACAAGAAAGGATGGGCATAGAGTTTTAAAAGACCACAACTAAGTGCCACTAACCATTTGTAACTTTGTGTGATTGTCTCATGTTGTTATGAAGAAATATACTGTATTGAAATTGGGTCCATCTTTTTGAAACACCATTCCACATATAGCACTATCATGAGCTATGAAGAAATGTCATTTCATTTTTTCTGTACATGTGATACTCAGTAAAATGACAATAAAGCTATCTTATCTTGTCGTAATAATACTCTTCCCGATTTCCTGATTCATAAACAGTGACTAACAGTCCTCCTCTCTGTCTCATTTTCCTCATTCATCAGCACCTCAAAATACTTCCATTTTCTCAACACACTCTCTTCACTCATTAGTACATTTTGATCTCTATTCTTAGTCACCCTAACCTGCTGCACATCCTTTCCTGTTTGGTCTCTCTGTCTAGCCTCCTTCCTCAGAGTTCAGCCTCTCATACAACTATATGCTATAAGTGTTTTCCTTTGCCACTTCTCTCTTTGCTGTGTGCCTAGACTCCCAGTACTCCTATCTACTGTCATCATCTCCCTGATTATCTCACTTTTTATTTTTTTGCCAATCTCTTCCTTTGAATACATTCTTTTACTTCCTCATTCCACCACCAACTCTAAAGAGGACACACCAAAATTATTCTTGGCTGTTTCCCTCATCATTTCAACTGTACTTTCCCAGTAATCTGGTAGCTCTTGAGCACAACCCAGAAGCCTGCCTCAAAGTCTGCACAATATTCTTCCTTCTTCAATTTCCACTATTTCATTCTTGGTTCGGCCTTCATCTTCGTCTTCTTTTTGCTTTCTAAAGTCATCCTACAGACCACTATCTGATGCTGCCTTGCTACATTCTCCCCTGACACCTTGCAGTCTCCTACATTTTTCAGATTGCACCTTCTGTATATGTACATATACATACACGTGATCTTTGAGCTCCCTGCTGAATGTTTCACCTGCACAACTGACTGTGCTATGCTTTCTCAAACCTAAAAACAAAGTAATAATTATTAAATTAAACTGTATTATATAAAAAGAAGGGGAAAAAGAAGAGCAGGGAGACAAGGACAAATCACAAACTATGGGAAGAAAGAGAAGACAAAATTTAATGATATGCAGTAGTGGCTTTTAAATACTTCAGATGTGAAAATTGGTAACTGGACAAGAAGTGTTCAATGTATCATGTAGCAGCAGCCTGAGCCTACAGCAGCATAAATGGATTGTTCAGGGTCATCCAATCTAGCCCTAAATACAAGTTTTATCAAAAAGGAAAGTTTTAAATCTGAAAAGTGATTACACAGGAACCACAAACTTCTTCCATTTCACTTTTGAAAACTTTAGAAACCTCAAGTAAACCTGTATTCTGACAGCGAAGTGTTCTAGATCAGTAGGTAGGAAGGCTCTTCATTGCCATTTCAAGCATGAAACTAAATAATGTTGCTCCAGGACCATGTGCTACATATACACCTAAGAAACACATTAATACAGTAAGCATATATAACATATAATTAGATAAACATATAAATCTAAAGGGATGAATGATACTAAAATATGGTATGATGGAGCCTGATCATTCAGGGCTATATGTATATGTATATATATTATTTCAATTATGGATTTTACACAGAACCAACAAAGAAAAGCTAATATGTGAGAAACATTGGGTGTGTCCTAATTCAGGGTCTGCATCCTTCGAAGACCGCATTTGAAGGCCAATTACGTCATAGCGCGGCAACGAGTGCTGTCCCAATTTGGAGGCTCCCCCAAACTTGGCCTCCAAATGCGTCCTTCTTTTCCCTGAATTTGAAGGATGCATCAGGTGGATCCTTCGCGGCCTTCCATATTCCAAGATGCACTGCGCGCTGGTTGGCTCAGAAACTTTTTGGAAAAAATGGCGGACATTTCAAGCGAGGCGGCGGAGAAAACTATTTTGAAAAAAGTATTATTGGATTTATTTAGTCTCCAATATGCAGCTATGCAAATGTTAATAGATGATAGATAGATAGATATTTGGTGAACTTTCAGCTAAATTTTGTGACTTTAATGTTGTTGCTGTTGAATGTGGCTCAGCTCATGGTCCGACAGTCTTAAACTTTTACTTTTAAACATCAGTGGTTCAAAAGTTAATCTTCCAGAGATTCAGTCTGGTTTAATAATTTGCAGGTCAGAGGTCAGGTTGTGATGCTGCCTGGTTTTCACTCAGTTCAAATGTTTTAATCATAGATGATGTCAGCTAAACTGCTTCTGTTGGTTTGATAGAGCAACCAGTAGAAGCTTCACTTGTTAACCTGACAGAGGAAAAAGGTGATTTATTCACGGGGACAAACACTGGGCCACAGCACAGTGGGAACAGCAGCCAATTTGTAATGTCCCAGTTTAACCAGTTAATTTGTCTCTCAGTCTCAACACAAACTGTGATAATTAGACAGTAAACAGAAATCCCCCTTCTACTGTGCTGTTTTTAGACCACCAGAGTCTGTCACCTTTATCAACAATTCTGCAGGATCTTCCGTCTGTCCGGTGTCCTCTCTGATGTCTCTCTTTAAAAACACAGTGTATGTAGATGTAAGCTTAAGTTAAACACTCTTTTAATCCTCTTACTGACTTCTGATAAACCTTTATTATATTTAGAGCTCATTTTATTAACTGCCAGGATTGATTTTCTTTGCCTTGGGACTGCAAGTGTCCAGGGTCAGGAGAGACCAGGAGACACACTGGGCTGGGGTGTGTCTTCAGGGCTGAGGTGTTGGACTGACCACCCCAGAAGACACATCAGGACATATTCAGCAGTGTGTGAGGAAGAGGAAGAGATGGAGAGGAGAACATGATGGCAGGATGTGTGTCTCTGTCTGAGGGACAGAACATTTAAAACTGTTGCTGAGTTTAACGTTTACTGTATTCACAGGTCTAACCAACTGCAACAGGAGTAGCGCAAAGGCTTTTTTTTTTTTTTTTGCGTGTATGGAGGGTTTGTTTTTTAGACTATGCCTTCTTCTCATAGTCATCCAGTGGGCCTAGCTTACTGGCTACTCAGGAAGACCTGCTGGGGTTGGCCAACAGAGCTAAGCTGCTTTTGCTTGAACCAACTACAGGGACCTGGCAAGCTATTACAGCTCTTGGCTTGTTTTCTACAGTCCAGAGCATTCCCTCAGTTCACTGAGCCTGGCCTCCAAAACTATAAAAAGTCCACATAAATTACATGTATCATTACTACTAAACGAGATCAGAGACGAGCAAATCATGTAGCACACTGAGAAGGACAGTGCACGTGAAACGGCTGAACCCTCTGTAACCTTTTTTGCTGATATAGTTGCACAAAAAAGTAGGAAGACTAATAAATGGACTTTACAGCTTTAATAAAAGATCACCTTTTATTCTTCTCACTGTATTTCCTGCTATCCTGCATTTGGGTCTACAAACATACTCCACACCATTACACACCACATAATCTGGGCTAACTGTCACACTGACTGGACAAATGAAACGTTCAACTTAAACTCTCTAGCACCTGAAAGGTTGATGTGATCACTCATGACCAAAGTCTTTTTTTTTATTTAAAAAGAAGTTAGAGGTTTTTTGATCACAGTTAGTCCTTTTTATATGATGAGCCGTAAAGAAAAAATGTACAGTTCTGTCATGGTGTGCCATGGTGTAGGTGGTGTGGACCCAATATGCAGACTTGCGGAGACAGGAGGATAAACTCACAAAAATACAGAGTCCAATGGTATTCCAGGAGGTGCGGAAACTTCCAGGCAGGAACCCGAACGACAAACCCGGGAGAAAGCCGGGGAGAGAACAAGAGGACAACAAGACAACGACCAGGGAACAACCAGTATGACAAAACAAAGACCAAACGGGAAGACAGGACTAAAATAGATGAAGACAGACCAATGAACAGGCGACAGGTGGAAGAGAACACAGCTGGAGACAATCAAGGCAGGAAGGAAAACGGGGACCAGACGGACACCAAAATAAGACGGAACACGATGCAGACAGAGATGAAGACCGCTAACAGGGGAGACAGACCAGGCAGGGGACAGAAGAGGGAAAACAGGCTCCAAAAAATAACTGAAAAGGGCGAACCATGACAGTACCCCCCCCAAGGGGCGGCTCCTGAAGCCCCAAACCAGAAAAACATGGCGCACCCGCCCAGGGAGGGAGGGGGGAGGTCCGGATGGAGAGAAAGAACAGAAAGGGAGAACAAAAAAGTCTTTTAGTGACCCAGGGGGGTCCAAAAGAGAGAAGAGCCTGTGGCACCAGGCCCAGAGGCGATGATGACCGCCCCTGCATGGAGACCGCTGCTCGGGCGGCCGAGGAGGATACTGGGTCGGAGACCGCCTCTTGGGCAGTCGAGAGGAGCCCGGGTTGGAGACCACCTCTCGGGTGGTCGAAGAGGAGGTCAGGTCGGAGACCACCTCTCGGGTGGTCGAAGAGGAGGCCAGGTCAGAGACCACCTCTTGGGCGGTCGAAGAGGAGCCCGGGTCGGAGACCACCTCTGCTCGGGAGGTTGAGGAGGTGGTCGGATTGGAGACCACTGCTCTGGTAGCCAAGGGCAGAGGCCAGGAGGCCACCTCTCCAATGGCAGGGGCTGGCAGGGAGGCTTCCGGCACCAAACCCCCCTCACAGAGGGGGAGGAAGGCGCCACAGAGGGCGAGGCTAACGCCACGGAGGGTGAGGAGGGGCCACGGAGGGCGAGACAGGCAGGAGCTCAGCCCAGGAACCAAAAACTGGTGGCCCTGGGTTTAAATCAAAAGGAGGGAGCTCAGAAGAAGGAACACAAAAGGAGGCCCTGAACAGAAAAATACAAAAAGGAAGCCCTGATTCAGTAAAACACAAAGGGGGCTCACGCAAAGGAACACAGAGAGAGGGCAAGGAACCAAAAACACCAGAACGAGGCCCCAACTGAAAAACTAAAGCTTAGCGCCTACAGTCAAAAACAGTTGTCGAAGATGCAGGTCCAAACATTGTCTTTTGAGACCCAGGTGCAGCACTAGCTTGGGGCTCAGGAAAAGAAAAACACTTCTGGGGCTCAGGAAAAGAAGAACACTTCTGGGGCTCAGGAAAAGAAGAACACTTCTGGGGCTCAGGAAAAGAAAAACATACCTGGAGCTCTGTCTTGGGGGGGGTTGCACCGGAGGCATGAGACCAGGCGGGGCCGGTCGCTCGAACCGCTCCTGCAGCGCGTGCTCGGATGAGGCCGGGTGCTTGAGCTGGTCCTGTAGTGCGAGCTCAGATGAGGGCAGGTGCTCCTGCAGCCCGAGCTTCGGTGACCGCTCTGGCCAAAGCGGTGGCAACTCAGGGGTGCACCGCTCCTCTGACGCCTGCTGCTCGGGTGCGCGCTGCTTGGGGTGGCGCTGTCTCTTTTTTCCTGGCCGGCCCGGGAGCTGGGTCGGTCTGCTCTTGCAGCTGCGGCTAGAGACAGGCTGGCTGCTCGGTCACGCATCATTCTTCCAGCGCAGATAGCTGCCCCATCAAGCTGAGCGGAAAGGCAAGGAGGGAAAGTCCCACGAATACTTCTCCACCAGCAGCAGCCTCCTCTAGTTGTAAATATTGTGCCAAAGCTCAAGGAGGTCAGGCAGAAACTGCAGGCTGGGCTGACTTTCAAAAATGTCCAGGATATGAATGAGTGTGAGCATTCTGCTCATGTTATCCGGTGGGTGCTTCAGTGCCTGGACACAACTCAGCAGCTCATTGATAATGTCCTGCAGTTTCCCCCAAGAAGGGTTGAAGTCCGTGGGGTCCACTACTGGTTGTGTCATTCTGTCATGGTGTGCCATGGTGTACGCGGTACCCAATATGCAGACTTGTGGAGACAGGAAGATAAACTCAAAAGGGCCAACTCACAAAAATACAGAGTCCAATGGTATTCCAGGAGGTACGGAAACTTCCAGGCAGGAAACCAAACAACAAACCCAGGAGAAAGCCGGGAAGAGAACAAGAGGACAACAAGACAACGACCAGGGAACAACCAGTATGACAAAACAAAGACCAAACGGGAAGACAGGACTAAAATAGATAAAGACAGAACAATGAACAGGCGACAGGTGGAAGAGAACACAGCTGGAGACAATCAAGGCAGGAAGAAAAACGGGGACCAGACGGACTACCAAAATAAGACGGAACATGACGCAGACAGAGATGAAGACCAGGCAGGGGACAGAAAGAGGGAAAACAGGCTCCAAAAAAATAACTGAAAAGGGCGAACCATGACAAGTTCCTAATAGATTTTATGTTGATCAAAAGCGCTATCGTTGAACTTTAAATCTAAGTTATAATTGACATTTTTCAGTAGTTTTTAGCTACGTTTAGGTATGCAGAATATTTATCACATTTCCCCTTTCTTTCAGAATTATCAGGAAGTTGAAGCCATCTAATAGAGTTCTGATGGGGTATAGATGGTTAATAAGGCACTACATTTTACAATACGAAATACACTCGTCACTTTATAAGGTACACCTTTTCAGATGCTCATTAGCACAAATATTTAATCATCTAATAACATGGCAGCAAATTTGTGCACTTAGGTATGTACACAAGGTCAAGAGAACCTACTGTAATTCAAATTGAAGTATCAGAATGGAAAGGAGAGTGATTCAGGTGACTCTGAACATGGTTGTTGATGATTTGGGCAAGTATCCGAGAAACTGCTGATATATTGAAGTTTTTCCACATAACTATTTCTAGGACTTACAGAGAATGTGTCATGGTTCCCTTTTGGCCTCTCCTTTTGGAGCTTATCACCCCTCTCTTTCCCTGGTTCCCTGCCTTTTCCTTCCCTAGTGGTCTCTGTCTCTGTCTGCGTCAAGTCTGCGTCTTATTTTGGTAGTCTGTCTGGTCCCTGCTGCACTTCCTTTCCTGATTGTATCCAGCTGTTTCCCTTCCACCTGTCGCCCGCTCAGTGGTCTGTCCCTGTCTATTTCAGCGGTGCACAGTTACTGAACTTCTGTGCTAATTACAGTTTGTCCATAACGAACACCATGTACAAGCATAAGGGCGTCCATATGTGCACTTGGCACCAGGATGCCTTAGATCGCAGGTCAATGATTGATTTTGTAATCGTGTCATCAGACCTGCGACCGTATGTCTTGGACACTCGGGTAAAGAGTGGCGCAGAGCTGGCAACTGACCACCACCTGGTGGTGAGTTGGATCCGATGGCAGGGGAGGACGCCATTCCGACCCGGCAGGCCCAAAAGTATAGTGAGGGTGTGCTGGGAACGTCTGGCAGAGGACGCTGTCAGAGAGGTCTTTAACTCCCACCTTCGGAGGAACTTCAACTGCATTCCGAGGGAGACTGGAGACATAGAGTCCGAATGGGCCATGTTCTCCACCTCCATTGCTGAAGCGGCTGCTCAAAGCTGCGGCTGTAAGGTT